>JAPZDZ010000002.1:1347244-1359636 GCA_029783805.1 Acanthurus tennentii | reverse complement strand
GGAGGGGGCAAGAGGGGGAGGGGAAAGAGATAGATAGAAAGGGGAGAGAAAGCAAGGCCAAGGGCTAAGATAAATCTGTATGTAAAACTATAAGTTATATGTGAGTGTTTTAATAATGATACTATTAATAATACTTGTAACAATACCAATAATACTAATGATAGCAATAATAATAGTAGTAGTAGTAATAATAATAACAATAATAATAACAATAATAATAATAATAATAATCATAATAATAATAATAATAAAGATAGCAATTAAAGTAATTTAAAGTCACATTACTAGTAATTCAGAGTCACTAATCAAACTTAGTCAGTAATCAACCTTCTGCATGTCTTTGGACTTACCATACAGAAAGGGCAGGTTAGAAAACTCTCCTCCTGTGAGATGAAAATGAGAACTGGCATCGTTAAGAACAGAAATATGTCTTTGATAATGAGAATGACGGGAAACTTTTAATGCAAGGTGATCACCGCCCATAAATACCCACACGTGGCTGAAAAGATATATACAATGTAACAAAGCAATGATGTAACATGATACCTTGATAAGGCTTATGAGTTGCATTTTTAACACTATTTTAGAATTTCAGAGGTATTGCTACCTTTGGTCATTCCCAGGTCTGAGGTTGGTTGAAGAACCATGCCAATGTAGCTCTTGTTCATCTTGAGAAAGGTTCAGCACAGTATGACTTTATTTTGAACACTTATCTGGAAGTTCCTATGGCTCTCTAGGAGAGCGAAGCCCAGACAGTTGGTGGTTTGCTGGCAGCACTGGACTCTGACTGGATGTGTGATGGCAGAGGGAAGTGACAGTACAGGAAGTGACTCAGGAGATAAGGATGTAGGTGGTGGGAGTTGTGAAGGGTAGAGTCATGATATTATGGAAAAATAAACCCAAAAAGGGTCAAAATAATAAATCGTAAAATAGTGATTATGAATGTAGGAAAACTACCGTAGTGAGGAGTGAAGAGGATTTCAAAGTTATTGTTAAACTTGTGCAAGAGGGAGCTTCTTTTAGTGAGTGGAATGCAATACACCCAGCCAAACAGTCAATTTGGTGAGTGGTGAGGTAAGAAGGGTCAAAATCTTGAGAAATGGTTCACTACTGATTTGATGTAAGGACAGAACAGGGTCCCGGAACAGGGTGGAGCTGTTAGGATGAACAAAATGAGTGGAATAGGTTAATGCTTACTCTCAGAAGAAAGGAAAATGGTTGAGGGAATTATCACAGGGATTCCTATAAATGTATCTGAGAAGGATTTAAAGAAAATTTTTAAAAATGCAAATGTCAGTGATATCAAATGTCTAAATAACAAAAATCACATGAGATGTGATAGCCTGTTGGTCATGATTTTGTTAAAGAGAGAAAACTTCCTGAAGAGATCTTCTTTGGATTTATGCATTATGTTGTGAGGCCATACATTCCCTCACTGCTCAGATGTTTTGAATGTCAGAAATTTGGACATGCAGATGACAGGGCTCTCTGGATAAGAGGCTGCAACATTATTTATGTTACAAAGGAATGCAAAATGCAATTAAAATAGTACAAAAATGGGCAATTCAGTGGGGGTTTAAATTGTCTGTAGCTGAAACACAAGTTAAATGTTTCTCACAATGACTTAAAGTAGAACATCTAACCCGTAATTATATGATCAGACGGAACGGGTCAAAGCTGCCTGATTTCTTGGATTATGTTTTGATGAGAGGTTTCGATGGAATGTTTGTTTTGACAAAATTAAGACTAAATGTAAAACCTAATTAATACACTCCATTGTCGAGTTGGCCAGGAGTGGGGAGCAAGTAGAGCATCTCTGCAAAACATTTATTGGGCTCTCATGTGATCAGTTTTTTATTATGGATGCATGGTGTACATGTCATCAGCTTAATCAAACGTGAAGATGCCAGATTTATTGCAAGTTCAGGCCCACAGAATATGTAGTGGATCTTTTAAAACATTTCCATTATTGGCCAACGGTGGGGCAGGTAGAAAAGGGGGAAATGCCTCAAAGAATCAGGAGAGCAAACTTAGTGTCCCTCAGTCTCAATTTCTCCTACCCTCCCATGGGTTTTCCCCTCCCCAAACATTGATCTTAAAAAAAAATAAGACGCTTAAAATTACAGTGTGGCACATAGTCCAGCAGTATGTTGATCAACACTTTTCAAATTCAGTTTTTATATTCTCAGATGTTCCAAATAACGTACAGGTGCTGCTGTGTTCATCGTAGACAGTAAGGTCTATTTCAAAAAAAGATTATCTGACAAATTATCAGTATACACCAAAGACCTCATCGCCATATTGTTAGTGCCTCAATGGATTGAAGAACACAAAATACTTAACACCATCATTGCATCTGATAGCCTATCAGCACTAACAAGCACATGATCTGGGTGTTCAGCATTCAGGAAAGATGTCATCATAAAGAAATACAGTGTAATCTACAGAATGGAGAGTCATAACATCTTGGCCTGTTTCCTGTGGATTTCTGCTCATGTTGGGTTGGGAGGTAATGGACACCATTCCACTTAGCAAAGCTAAAAAAAAAACTTTCATAACTTTCACAAATGCACAGTCCATTTGGCAGGAGCACTAGGAAGGGCAGGGAAAATAAACGAGGAGATTATCAAATATATTAAAAATACTGTGCGAGTAGAAAAAAAATGTTGAAAGTTTTTTACTTGTCTATTCTCTTGATGCACACTCCAGTCCAGTTGGTGGCGGTAATGCATCTTAAGCTAGTTTTCCAACCGCCATGAAACAATAAGGAGGAAGAAGAACTGGGAGAGGAAGAAGAAGAAGAAGAAAAAAGCAGAAGAAGAAAGAAGGCGTGTCTTTGTCTTCGTTTGTCGACGTTGGTCTTCTCTCCAGGAAAGATCTGTGCAATCGAGAAAAATTTCGGTTTCAGCAAAAAAATTATCAGAGGACTCAGTTCAAATACTGCATTATTGCATTTGTTTCTCAAACGGAACGGTAAGTCGTAGGTTGAAGAAGTGCCGTTAAAAGATGCTGCGTCATCGGTCGTTAACACCCCATGGCCTTGGTTGATGTTGGCTAACTGGTTAGCTGCAGTCAGTAAAAATCGCGGGAATCTATCGGTGAATAGTTATTGTAAACAGGTTAAGAAGATGCGCAAAGTCACCATAGCAACATTAAACGTGTACTTGTTTGATGCATCATGATTTCCATGCCAAATTCTAACCTGCGGGATTCAGGTAGCAAAGCCAAGTGCTAAATCAAGTGAACTGGGTCGTTAAGGCCTTGTTGGGAAGCTAACGTCAGAATGCAGAACGTTAGAAATAAGGTCCGTCATTTTATGTCCAACGCATCAAGTAACTACGGATAACTAACGCTAAAACACTGTGGAAACTCGCTATAGTGAGGAATTTATAAATGTTGCGGTGAAAAACAAATACAAGCTTTATATGATGCTAATGTTATCAGGTCTGGTTACGTTGGTTAGACGCTACTAGGCCTTGCGGAAGCAGTAGGATCAATTACGTTGGCGAGACGTTGAACAAGCACATCTGAGCTGTTTGCTCCTATGAAAAAAAGGAGGATGTTGGCAGCAATAATTCAAGTTTTTTATTAATAGTATGTGTTGTTTGACCCAGAGGATTTTACTCGAAGTTGTATTTTTAGTGAATATTTGTAATTAATATGTTTATATTTTTATGCCCCAAATACTAAGTTTTCACAAATCGGAGGATTAGTTCTTTATTCGTCAGGGTTGACCAACAACATCATCATCATTTACCATGCTTTTATCACTGAGTTAAGGAATTGTCCGAGGTCCAGAATTCTAATCCCCAGCTCCCTGCTGAACCTGTTTTTTATTTTTTTTTTCCCATGGGGACATGCACTTAAACTTGACTTTTCTACATGGACTAAGATTGTTATCAAAATGATACATAATTTTGTTTTCTTAATGAATGAATCTGTTCATTAAACTAACTGTGCATGCTTTGTATTTACAGGCGTAGAACCACTTGACGTCCTTTGCACAGCTTCTTTGTGGTACCTCTGCCAAACCACAATGATCACCAGAAGAAGGGGCCGCAGTATGAATAACACAGAAGTGGAGTGTCTGGAAGTTGAAGTGGTAGATATGGTGGAAACTAATAAAGACGTCCCTGGTCCATGTGAGGGGTTCCATCCTGATGACATTAACACTGAAGGAATAGAGCTAGAAGACCTGTTTGGAATCGAAGATTTAAAATGGACATTCGAAAGAGATACTGCATCCCCACTTTTCAATATTGAATTGGCTGATCTTGGTGTGTGCACTACTATGGACCAAGATTCTGGGATTGATGCTTCATTAGCTTCATCCCCAGAGAGAGCGTTTCCTGACTTGAGTAAGAACAGACATAACCATTCAAGCCAAGTGATCAACAAAAATGCCATTGCTGCCAGATTGAATCGACTAAAGAAGAAAGAATATGTCAGCAGCTTGGAGAAGAAAGTTGGCATCCTGTCTACAGAAAACAGTGTGCTTAAACAAGAAAATTCTCAGCTTAGCAAGAGGGTGGAAGAGCTTGAAGATGAGACCAGGTACCTAAGGGCTGTGCTGGCCAATGAGAGCATGTTAGCCCAGCTCTTGTCCAGGCTAAGCGGTGTGAATGGGATGAAATTATCTTCCTCACTTTTCCAGGGGCTTGACTCAAACGACCATGACTATGCCTTGCCAAGGAAGCGTGTAAAAGTGGAGGAAAAAGAGACATCTGGTGGCGTGTGTCTGCATGTGGACAAGAATCATGTCTCGGTGGAGTTCTGCACAAAGTGTGCAGAGAGTGCAAGCACATCACTCAAAATGTAGGGTCAAGTACCTATCTCTGTTTTCAGATATTGAGACTGTACTTGATAAGGTTCAGTGTACTGAACTTTTTGAGGGTGGATGAACACTGATATATTAGTTAAACGTACCTAAGAACTGCTCAATGTGCATGTGTTCTTGTGTGATGAAGAATTAAGTACACGTTACTGCTAAACCTTGTTGACAGTTTCTTCTAGGTAATGATTGATCCACCATGCGGGATGAGTGGCTTTCTGAACACCTTTACCTGCCTGACTCCATGGTAAGGATCAGACAAGAAAAATTATTTTTTTGTTTAACACAAGCTTGAGGAGTTCAGCAGGGACCTCAGTACTTATTGTATTTGCTTTTTCTTCCCAGATAATGGATATTGAGTACTTTTCAAATTGTTGTTATGGTTTCTTGTTAGAGGAAGTGATTTGATTATGCTTAGTATGTATAGAGTTAAGAGTTTAAATCAAAGTGTCCTGAATGCTAAGATGTTAAAATAAAGGTGAAGGTCCACAAAGAGTCAGCTTGAATGGCCTGTCAAATTGGAAATTTGTCAATCAGTTGACAAAAAGATATGTTTGTATAAACTACTTTGGTAAGAATTGATCTCTTTGTGAACCAGCACCATTGTTTAAAAGAATGTTTTCATTTAGCGCCACCTATTTTTCTTTATGCTAAAGTGGATTCTGCTGGTGGAAGTTGAAGAGGCTGGACAAGCAGCTGGCAACGCGGCCGGGTATTTTTTTAAAGGTAGTATCGGTAACTGATGGTATATGTTAATTATATTTTATTCATTATCCACAAAGCTGTACATGTCAGTATAGCTTCTGCAGCATTTTTGGAACGTTGACTACAGCTGCTCCATTACTTGGAGAAATGCCAATAGAGGCTTAATAGTCTCTAAATTCATGTTTTTGTTTATATAGTGGCATACTGAAAAGTATTAATGAAATACATCCAAAATGATTTTGCTTTATGTGGTGAAATTACAAGTTTTGATCAAGTGCGACAAAATGTAAATGTGTATATAACTTTGAAATTGTATTGTTTGAGGTAATGACCTCTGAGAAATGTTGGACAAATAAATGATATTTTTGTTATCTTGGACTTAAAAATATCTGCTGTGTCTTGTTCTGTACTTTTGATATTAATGCATCTCTTTTTCTCTTTTTAAACAGCAAGCTCTCTGCCGATAAAGGTCTTACTTTTCCTGAACATTTGGGTCAAGTCTGGTAAAGGTTGTCAAAACAAATGACCAAAATCTCATTTGATCAAAGTAGAAAGCTTTCACTCTACTGAAAAGTTAGGATGTTTTGATGGGAGGTCGTATGAGACACTTATTCCCAGTAAGTGTCCTACCTGCTGGTCAGCTCTCCTTCTGCCTGGAGAAGCAGTGCGGTGCGCCAACAGGAAACAGATCATAGATTTTCTGTTAACAGTACAAACAGCAGCACATCTAAGAGCCCTAACAAGTCCATCCACCTAAACTACACATGTCCCTTAGCCTGCCTGCTACATTTTTTAAGTTTTTGGCGCACTGTGTTCCCGTCAGACAGCTGTTTCCTATGGGGACTACATTCCTCATCTGCCCAACATCCCTGTTCCAACAACTACTACTTCTCCAGGCAGAGGGAGACCCGACCATTGTCTAGGGCAGGTAAGACACTTTCTGGGCTAAAGTGTCTCTCAACCCCTCGTCTACATATCAGAACTAGCCTTATAAGAGGTTCCACAGACATTTATTATTCTACCCTCATTTTTTCCCATTTACTTCAAATCATATATACTTATATCACAGCCAGTCTTTATCAACATGACAGGTTTATTTCTCTCACTGTACCAAGCTTTATTGACCTTAATTTCCAGCAGGTGTGGGTCTTGATAGCAGGCAGACCATAGTCTACCTGTTACAGGCTAAACATCCTGTGACAGGAAACTCTTAGTTCGTAAATTTTCAACTTCACTCACATTCTGTTAATACTTTCAGACATCAGCCTTGTTAAATTTTCATTTGATGACTTACTGATGATTCTGGTGTTGTTTCTTTACATTTAAAGCTTTCCAGGTGAACCAGTGAGATGCTTTTGTTGTGAGGAAGTTGTCAGAAATGCATTGCATTTGTCATCTTTGTAGTCAAGTTTCATGTTGTTCTTTCAAATCAACTAGCAGATCAGTTAAAAAATACACTAGGGAGGAGTAGCACAAACAAGCAGCTGCAAAAGTGACATGCAGAAAGGAGATGGGTCGGAGAATGCCAGACCAAATAGTCACCCAATGGCAGATTTACATTCAGTCTACATCTGTTGAGTTAGATCTGAGAGGTGTACTACAAAGCAAGGTTAACAGGTTAGCAAGATATGTTGTCAAAAGCAAGTGATGTGTTACAAAGTTGGCCATTTTTTAACCTAGCTGAATCACCATGGTGACCAAAGACTTGAGCTGCTTCGGACTAGGTCAGGTTCAATTTCAACTTCAGATAGGCTAAAAGCACCTTTCACTAATCAACTCTAGAAAACTTAGGCTCCATGGTCAAATGTCCGCCTGTAAGTGGTAGTCTTACCCGTATGAAAACATGTTAAGCCAAATCTCAAACTACTTAAGCCTTTGAAATGAAGCTCTGCTATTGCAGCTATCTGACTGCCAACTATTTTTTAAAAAAGAAACCATTTTCCTTTTTCTAAAAAAATTATCCTCTTTCAGTGATGAAGAAAATCTGAGCATGGATAATTACTTAATTTTTAAAGTTCTTTCTCTTCTTGAACTATATAACATGACTATATAACATGTGCTAAACCTGGCCTTGGAAGAAGCTTTATTATAATATTGCTTTATTAATCTTTAAGGCATTTTCTTTGCATTAAATTGTGGTAAAGATCCTTCCAAACCATAACATAGCTTTAGTTCTTTGAGTTCTGTTGTTATGGTTGGTCCTAATTTGAGTTGTACATTTTTCTGCTTGAGGTATATTACAGATGATAGAAAACTGATCAGAAAATTGAGACTTTTTTTTTGCAAAACCAAACTAAAAAGTTTTTTTTAATGATTGAAAATTTTGTGTGATAAATAAAATTAGATTAAAGTTACTTCCAGGTATCCTGTATTGTTGGACAATAAGAGACCTAAATGCAGTTCTTGATTATAATGTTGAAGCAGCTCACTTATTAAATATAAATTGGAATTAAGAAATGGCAAATAAATATGCAATATCACTTTTTATATCCCCCCCAGAATTGATGCCTTATGCTGTATTTATTATTTATTTATCTCTCAATACTTGATTGGCAGGATGCAATCAGTCCATTATGCATTTTTATTTTGTGCATGAGTGAAATGATAAACCCCTTCTTTTAGGAATATGCATTGAGCCTGGGTTAACAAAGCAAGTTGATATCCACCGTCTGATTGGGATTTAAGGTTTTGTCAGGACAGCTAACATTAGCAAAACCAGTGTCTGTCTGATTTGCTTTATAGATTACCTCTCAGTCAGGACAAAGCCAGACAAGCTGCTTTCCCTGTTTTCCCCATGTTAATACTTAGCCAAGCTAAAGGCTACTAACTGTAGCTTCATGTAGCTCATTAGCTTAGAAACTGGCCTCCAGCAGTCAAGTTGACAGATAATATGTTGATGGTCAGATCATTTGGTTAGCATGAGAACCATGTTATCAAATGGCTATTTTAAAAAAACTGTCTTGTAGATGACATCCCAAGAGCGTAAATCACTAAGGTTTTTTTTTTTTCCTGTTGATGTTTGGGAGACAGTTACTTCAAGTTTTATTTTTGTCATTCTATTTTTAACCCTTAAGATAACGCCCAAGAGATTTTTACTTTGACATCAAGTAAAAATTCAAACTACCATGGAATGATATTACAAAATAAATACAGCTGCAAGTGAGTCATTAGGTCGTTATTTTTAAGATTGTTGTCCACAAATTACTGCAAGATTTTGTAACTGAATGAAACACTTTGTGCTGTTTTGCTCAATATTTGTTTATTTCAAGTGTTGCGGTGTTTAATAGAAAATAGCTCAGTCTTTGGTACATTTTTTAAAATACTCAGGTTCAATATGCATTTAAAGCTTACCATGACCAGTTAGAAATTTAATGAATTGTGACGCTACTGAATTTGATATTACCTTACTTTAACTGTAAATAAAACACCAAGTAGATGATCAGGGCTGAGATGGGACAAAGTTCCTTTCCAGAATATTTGCATGGAATTCTTTTATTACTTGTGATGGTTTGATGTAAAATGATTCACAATACCAGGTTAAGAGAGGGTAAAGTTTTGGAGCCGGTTACCACAGGCATAAATATGATATTCTGATACTTGAGCAAAACGTTGTCAGGCTGTAGTTTCAAAATGCATCTGAGATGGAGTATGAGCAAATAACTACAGTCTACTTTTAAAACAAATGTTATATATGTAAACATTGTTTTATGAATGAAAGCGAACCTGTAACCATATGACCTTGCCTTGGACCAGGAGCAATATACCAAGTAAATCACACTGGTTGGTGTCTCTTTTACCAACTTGGAAGGAAGGCTGTGCCAGCCTGCACCACTGAGTGACTATTAGGGGTTACAGGTTCACTTTATTTATAAAAAACCTTGTTTACATACATAAACATAAAGATGTTTTATTTCATTTCAGTGAACCTTGTGGCTGAGTATACCAAGTTTGTCACAAGGAGAGTGGAGGGTGAGGTGGTGCTAATTACAGAGCCAAAAAAATACCCAGCTTTTCCATAATAAAATAACAGAACACAGTTGTGTTTAAACATTTTATTGCTAGCAGTCTTGCAAACAAGAGACTCTACAAGTTAATGGCAAAGCCTCACATCAAAATAAAAAATACCCTGGAGCAGGAGCCAAAGCTATTTAAATAGATTTTAAAAAACAAGAGAACTGAAGGCACAGGAAAAAAAACAACTGAAAAACTCGGTGATCTGTTGCAATCACAAGAACCACTGATGACACAAAGCCATATTCAACCTATTAAACCTAGTGAGTGTTGACAGGGATGCCACACCTGCTGCATTACACATCCTTTAATGGTGCGCCTTGAAACGGCCTCCATGAAATAGCCATTGCCCTGGTGGAGTGATCAATAAGCCCTGAGAGGGCATCTACCCATGCATGGACACAAGCAAGGGCAATCAGATCCACTCTCTCAATGTGCCAGATGGTAATTTGACACAGACCTGCCCAACGTGGCTTATTTAAAGACACATAAAGCCTATCTGATGAGTGGAACGCCTCAGTGTGATTGACATAAATCCTGAGGGCCCTGGTCATGTAGCCTCTCAACCTCTACAGAGAGGTGTGTTGGAGAATGAAAAGAATCTATTACCAGAGATCCAGGGAGAAAATCTCTTGCCAAAACCTAAGGCAGAAAAGCTTGGTTTGGTAGGAGGCAGACCATCCTGTCTCTGACCCCAAACCCAACACATTTCTACATAGAGAGCACTCAAGTCATTCACTCATTTAACAGAAACAATGGCAATTAGAAAAGCTGTCTTGAGATGATATGGCACCAGTCCCTAAACGCCTTCCTCTTGCTGCTGTGCTTCGGCTGAGTGGAGGGGGTCTGTGAAGCTTACAAGATATCGACCTCCCTATCTAGACCAAATGTGCACAAATGCTGTTGTTCAAGGACCACACATGAAGTGTCAGTGTCTGGGTGGAAAATCCTGCTCTGCACCTGGAAAAACACATCTGTTCCTACTGGAAGGTGTTACTGGAAGACACCATGGGTGACCTTCCAGCACCTTATGGATTGCTGCCATCCACGGCCTCTGTGGCAAATTTGGTGCCACCAAGAGTACCTGGACACACTGCGACCTCAGCCAGGAGAAACAGCATGGGGGAATACATACAACGTCACAGAGGGCTTAGAGTGAAAGGCTAAGGGTGTCTGTCTCTAGCCGTGGTGGGCTGTGCATTGTTGACCACAGAGGACAACGAGTGTTCTCCTCTGTGGCAAAGAGGTCCACTTCTGCTTGACCAAACCAATGCGAAATCTGGACCACAACCTGTGGATGTAAGCTCGCCAGGTTTGGGATCTCCCCTCCGAGCAGATTTGCGGATGCATTCTGTGGCCCCTAAAGATTCTTGAGTGACACTTACAGTTAACAGAGCATCTTTATTTGACCAACGCGTTTCGGCTTGTGGCCTTAATTGGGGTCATCAAGAAGCACATTGCAAACATCATTTAAATAACATAGCTATGGAGTTGAAAGAAAAAAACTAAAAAATAGTAAAAAACAAAACACATAACTTTGTGATCCTTGTGAAGGTGGGCTAGGTCACTTGACTCTGGACAAATGAACACTAACAGTAAGGGGAAGAGAGTGTCCAGCAGTGTTTTCTTCCGATTATTACTTTTCTCTACATGTAGCACTTAGATAAGTTGGAGTACTTAAAACTAAAAAAAAACTTTAAAAAATTTGTAAAAACACTTAAAAGTGAGGGACCTGCAAAAATTGCCAGGATATTAAAAATATTAAGTATTTTAAACATTCTATCAATGCAAAAACAATTAATCAAGGGCTTTATTATATGTAAATTAAGAAATGTGGTGTAATGATTAAATATCCATGTGGGAAAACATATGTAGATTAAACATCCCACTCCTTAAAAGACTGCATCACTGAACACAGGGGTGCCATTAAAAGGAAGACACTTGACATCCTGAAGTCTTTCTATATCCTCCATGCAACTTGTGAATACATGAAGGTGTGCCAGAAAGCTTCACTCTGCCAGCACCCTTCTTCAGCAAGGAAGAAATCTTGTTGGCCAGAACAGCAGAAGGAGATTTGTCCCTTATTTTTGTCCCAAGAAGCCCCTGAAGCAAAGAGGTGGACCCTGAACTGCAGGTGGTGCCCCAACTCCGGAGTACTTATCACCCACGAACAAGAAGTGCACTTAAGCCAAGCAAGGAGGTGGGCGCTAGAAAAGGCTGACTTTAGAGGAGCCACACCATCAGTAGTGCTGGCAGGCCTTGTTTGACCCCTGATTGATGCGCTCCCTGGGGCGGGAGCAGGAACAATCGTGGCCTGTGACTGCTTCAGGGGTTGCCTCCTGCCCATATTACCAGAACTACAGGAGGAACCTTGTTTGCTTAAATGATACTGCTGGAAGTTAGCACACCTCTCTGAAGGTCCCCAAGCTGCAGGCTCTGCCTGACCATGCTGGTCAATAGATTGTATATGCTGCCTGACTTTCTGAGCATCATCTACCGCAGTCTTTGCTGCTGGCCCAAAAGCCTCCCCAGAAGTTAACTTGGCCTTCAAGACTGCAGCTTTGGTCAGAATCTGGCAATTCAGACTGAGCCAAATATGACCTGCATCATGGTCAGTTGTCATGGTCAGGCATATCCTATCACAAAAAGATGCAGAAAAATTAGTCCATGCTTTTGTAACCTCCAGACTGGACTGCTGCAACTCCTTACTATCAGGGTGCACAATTCAATTCAATTCAGTTTTATTTATGTAGTGTCAAATCACAACCAAGCTGTCTCAAGACACTTTACATATGGAGCAGGTCTAGACCACACTCTATAAATACATTTATATTTTAGATTTATA
>JAPZDZ010000002.1:1314661-1326372 GCA_029783805.1 Acanthurus tennentii | reverse complement strand
AAATCAAGCATATTCTCGTACAGGAGGCCCCAAAGTACCTCTATGATCATTTCAATGCACTTTTAAAGCAGCTTTGCCTGTGTCCTTGGTCTGTAAGCCCCCCCACCACTCGCACCTCAACGTAATAAATCCCAATTTAACTGCTGAGTGAAGGGATATTCAGATGAAACAAGATGAACGTTTTAAGGATGTGAATTACAGAGCATTTATTGCCCAAAATGTATTTAGATATTTTGTTGTGATTACTCCAACAACATGTAACTAAAGATGTGTTACAACTAAAACAAACAAACAAACAATCAAAAAAAAACCCAAACAAACAAAAGTTGTGAATATCATGTCAGGTTACCATTGCAAAGCCAACATCAGCTTTCTTCAAAGCTGGCCCATCATTGGTTCCATCCCCCGTCACAGCGACAACCTGCCTCTGTTCTGTGATGCTGCTATCGATGATGCCTGGACACAAACAGGCGAAAAACAAACAAACAAACAAACAAACAAAAAAAAGGTTATAAGTTTGTGTGTGTGTGTAAATGAATGTGTGTGGGTGTGTGTTTGGGTTAATAAACTCACCTTTGACCAGTGTGTGTTTGTCAGTTGGCGAGGATCGAGCAAGCACGCGGAGTTTTGGCCAGATTTTGTCAATCCGTTCCTGTTCAATCTGTCAGTCAGATGGAGGGAAAAATGAGAAAGAGTGTATGATGATGAATAACATGACAGGGAACCTTTTAACTATTCTCTTGTTTCACTAGATGTCACTATTGAGCAAAGGTGTTGGACAGGTGTAATGGAGAGAAAGACACTGAAAAAGGCTCTTATATGGTTCTCTATTGCAGTCACTGCAAGCCTACTGCACGCTTACATAATGGTTATAACTCACATAACATTTTAGAGTGTAAACTTGAACTATGACTCCATAGAAAAGTGTAGCCACATCCCTAATCCGCAGATACTTAAGGTTAAATGAAATGATTTAGATAAAAGCAAAAAAAAAAAGATGGCTTTAATAGTGTGCACTAACTGCTGTTGGATAAAACCAAAACTCTAAACATGACATGTACTGAATACAAGGACTTTCCACTTTGTATCAACTTGTGAATGTTCCTTTAACTGGGACATTTTGCATGGACATCTTGGAAGTACTGTGGGGAAATCTTTGTTTGATTTGTAGTTTAATTCATTAACTTACCTAACACTGAAAAAATATGAAAAACTTACAAAACACATGGCATGGCACAACAGACTAACTAGGGATTTTCCTTTTTTTTATCTTTTGTTTCCAAAAAATATAAAAAAAAAAAAACTAAACTTGAGAAAAATCCCAAAAAATACAATTTTATGTATGAGAACTTCTGAGGTCTTCCTCTTGTTTTCCTAGCCATGAATAATCTCACAAACTCTTACCCCTGCACTTTAATTTACTTCAGCAACAAATACATCTAACACAGCAATAGCCCCAAAAGAATACATTTGAATTTAGCTATGTAAATTCATCCTGTACTTAACCTTCTCATGAGATCCAGCCTCACCTCTCCTTTTTCATTCCTAATTCGTCGGTTGAAGTCTTTGCCCTCCAAACATATAAAGTCATCCCCTGGGTGGATAATGCCACATTTAGCTGCAATGGCCCTTGCTGTGTTTATGTTATCACCAGTCACCATCCGCACCGTGATGCCTGCACGCTGACACTTACGGATGGCCTCAGGCACCTTGGAGGGACAGGGAAATTTGTTCAAGCAAAAACAAAACGCCACTTACTTTCAAAGTGCAAATACAGGTGATTACCACATATTATGGATTGCACAGTATCAGCTGTAACCAAAACTAAAGACATACACTCTTCAGTACCCTACCTCAGGCCGTACAGGGTCCTCTATCCCAACCACAGTTATGCAGGTCAACTCTGTCACTATTTCTGCTTCATTGTCCCATTCTGGCTCTGGATTTGACGGTAGGTCACGGTATGCAATGCATATGGTCCTCAGCCCTTCACATGCCATTGGCTCGATCACCTAAAAACCAGTCATTATTACGACTACAGCAGAAGGGCAGCAGGAGGAAAACTACATGAGCCATCACAAAACAAACTGATTAACTTTTCATTTACATTCCAATATTTGTTTGAAACATTAATGAAAATTTGATGATGATAAAAACTGCTTGCACATATTTACGTCTAATGACCTTTTGAGTACTTTTGTGGGACTGCTTTCTGTCACACATCTGCAGGCAAAATATGCTCCCAGCCAGTGGGTCAGAATGTACTGTATACTATATCAAAAAGCTGTGTACTGCAGACAGCAGAGGGAAACCAATACGATGTGAACAAAAGGTGACAGAAAACAAGGGTATTTCAGTTCCATGCCACTTTTCACTTAAGGTTTGATTGAGTGTTTTAATCTATCAGAATGACAAACAACCTTCAGATTTTTCAAAAATTTTTAAATTGAGGTGCAGTGACATAGTCAGTACGTTAAACCCCCATCTAAGCTCAAACAAAATGAAAACTAGGCTAATATACTAAAGGTACTATTAGAGTTTTATCAGAGACATCAGAGAGACCTGTATCACATCAGGTCTCACCTGTTTGACCATCTCATCTCTGTCACGTGGGCGGAAACTGCGCGGTTCTCCATTGGCATCTAGGATGTATGAACACCTGGATAGAAATGAAGGCCAGACAACAGTGGCAGGGAGGAAAAACGCTGATGATTAGAACATGTTAGTCTTTTACCTGCAAATCGAGCCACCACTGAACTATTTTTGCCTCTGATTATTCACACTGTGTAACGTCATCCTAGACTACCTCCACCTCCCTCGGCTTCCATCATCACTCACTTTTTCAGCATGATCTCAGAGGCTCCTTTGCTATACAGGCGGAAGGAACCATCAGGCAGCTTGATCACTGTACTCATGGATTTGCGCACTGAGTTGAACGTATACACCTGAGAGAGAGAGAGAGAGAGCAACAGAGAGGTGTACGATTGAGGAGAGTGAAATAAGGCAGGCAGACACAACACTGACTTGAATCTGAGTTCTGAGTGTACTGGTTGGAGGACCTCAGAGTTAACATCTGTATTGATGTACGATGTTGGCTGGCAGTGCTTGCTGGATGCAGATTAAGGTAATGCAACAGATTTAAAAATGAAATGATTTGCAACATAATTAATCTTGAGCACAAAGCCTTGTTGTAAACCTCAGGTTTTGTTATAATATGGCTCCTTTTTCTTTTTGTTTCAGATTTTCCTCTATGAGGTTACAGAGAGTATCCATGAGCAGGACACCTGATGAATCTTTTGTAGCAATACAACAAAGTTATGTTGGTGCTGTTTGTATTGCAGACAAGTAATAAACTGCAGACAGCATCCTGCAATTTTTGGTCCACTATGTAACACAAAGCATCAAGAGTTAAAGAGTTATCCACTACATCTGTCTGCAAGTGCACAAACCTACCAGCTAATTTCAAAATGTGATATGAAATGTGACTGTATGGTAAGGCATTTGGCAAAAGTATGTAAAGTCTCATACCATTCTACCAGTACTCTTTTTTCTTTAAGGATATGTGTATGCAAGATGTGTATATTAAAGCAATAAGAATACATTTGTCTTAGAAACTGCCTTCAATCATGTCTGTACTGACAAGGCAATCAGCTGAATCATTTCAAACAAGCTGTGCGAAGTCCTCTGTTTAAAATGCAGTAGCTCATTTTTCAAGTTATGACTAAATAATCTCATTCTTGTATAAGTGGATTTAGCATGTGGTTCCCTACCTTGTACAGTCGCTCCTCAGGGATCTGCTCTCTGACAGGGCTGTAGTCCTGCTGTAGGTCTAATACAAATCCCAGCAGACCACACTCTGTCTTGTTGCCCACCTGCTTGGCCAGGCCCCCCTCCACATCAGGTGGCTGTTAAGAAGTAAAATTGAGCAAGTTGCAGATTACAGAGGTAGTGAGAACATCAGCAGGGAGATATAACTTGGATCAGGCAAGAGGAGAAGAAAAAGGATGATACTGACACAAGGCACAAACCTCGACTGACATTAACTCAGGACTACTGAATGGTCTCACCAAAAAAAACCAAAACAAAACCAGAAAGGCAGAAACTGAATTTGTGTGAAACAATGGTATTTCTGTTTGTGCATTACTCACTAAGATCTTGGAGGTGTAGGCACTGTTGATAGCAATAGCATTGACTAAAAGCTCCACTATCCGAGGGTTTATCTGTCCAGGATCCGGGATCAAACGGTGGTGAACATCACCTGGGAAGCAAATATCCAGTTTTAACACCTGTCAGTTATAATCTCTGTACATTAAGCCTACACACTATCTCCATCTGCTCTCTGCTCCCTCTATCATAAACGCACAACTGTTCATTCCATAATTTACAAATGAACATGCCTACATGCTGTTCATAATAAAAGTAAAAGCCGAATGCAATCATATGCAAACAAACTATGTAAACCAGCAACGGTTTTACCAAGTGTTCCTGAGCCTTTGTGATGATATCCTTGATACAATCACATGTTTCACAAAGTGCTGAATCTTGTCTCATCCTTGCTTGAAGACTGAGCCTTTTGAGGATGCCCCTTTCATCAATCATGTCATCCAATCAGGTTATTACCATTCACACCTGCTTAGCGAATGTTCCAAACAGTTGTTTATGAGCTTTACACAAATTTCCCAATATTCCCTTGCCCCTGTCCCAGTTTGTTTGAAATGTGTTGCTTGCCTCTATTTATAATAAGCATATATTTTTTATAAAAATGAAGGCGAAGAGGTAAAACATAGATTATATTGTCTTCGTATTGTTTTAAACTCTTTAAAATTTGAGTTACTATGCAAAAAGGCCATGTGTTGATGAGTTCAGTATGAGTGGAAGCATTTTTTCATGTTTATTCTCCAATCTGTGACCTGAAAATGGAAACAGCCTGCAAAAGAGAAAAAAACTTGCCTGCTATTAAAAAAGACTTGTATTTTACTAGTGGTTTTACTGGTGAGTTTTGAGGATAAAATGATAAATAGGCCAAGGAAAAGTTACTGTGAGTACTTGTAGTATAGAGTTACATTATTGACAACATTTTGAAGGGGCACTCCACCAAATCCACACATCATTTAGTTTACTCCTCTCAGGGAGTACTGTTTAGATTGTGAAGTTGCATAATGTCTTGAAAAGTCTAAAAAATATTCCAATATCATAAGGGCTCGATGACTACAAATGCACACATTTGTTATAGAAAAGTATACATAACTAAAAAAAGACTGGAGCACTTAGTAATAAAGAGAGAAGGTTTGGTCATGGTAGTTATCCCGCTGCATTGTGGAAAATGTAGGATAAAAGTTTTTTTGGATGTTGACCCAAGTCAGGGAGTAAAGTTTTCCTCAGCTTTAGCAATTTTGATCATATGAGAGGGTGCAGTACTAAATGGTTGGAAACATCTTTCAGTTTACAATAGGAGACATAAAAGATGGCAGATATATCAAGAAATAGGCATAAAAAGAAGCACGTGACTAAATTTTGATTCTGTGTTGTTGGAGTGGGATTCTCCACAATTAGCACAGACCATGCAAATGAAGAGTGAAGACTTCGAACAAGGCCAATGCAAACTCAACAACCATAATGTCTGGATGTGCTTACAAACCTATTTAGCATTTACATATGGACGTCAGTGTTTGATGATAACCATTGTTATGACAGTAACCTTCTGTTCTTGAGTTCTACCTACAGCAACAAATCTTTCAACAGTTTTTCTATGTTTGTTGCTTGTTCCTGCCATTCTAATAAGTTTGAAAACCTAATATAAAACATACTTTAGTGGGAAATCTATGTTGTATAGAAAATTAATAGCAGTGAATTAATAAAGCTTTCAAGACCCCTTCATCACTCTGAAGGCACATCAAGCACCCACTTTGGGATAAATGATCTTTTCAGAGAGAGAAGAAACTCGGGTACACAATTGCCTCATAACCTTTGCAAAGCAGTGAAGATGTTTTTGAAAATTCTTAATTATTTAAGCATTTATTCAATATGAGCATGACATTGTCTTTTCATTATCATGGATCACAGCTGTTCAAATGATCAGTTAACACCCACCTGGTGAACTACATTTTCACTCACCTATGAACGCCTGCACCACAGTCATGCGGTTGGTGGTCAGAGTGCCAGTCTTGTCGGAGCAAATAGCTGTGGCGTTGCCCATGGTCTCACATGCATCTAGATGGCGGACAAGGTTGTTGTCCTTCATCATTTTCTAAATATGAGATAGTAATGGAGAGCAGAGGGATGCGTGAAGGGTGTGTAGAAGAGTGAAATGAGAGTGAATTATGATGAACGGAGAACAGACGGAAGGACAGAGGCAAAGAGAAATGGACTGAATTCAAGAACAGACAGATACACATCACTTGCAGCACAAATATGAGTAAAAATATTTTGTGTTATATATCACACTGATCGAAAGTAGTTTCACTAATAAGTTACAATTTTCAGCAAAAACTTGTGTGATTTGTGAATTGGATTTGCATACATCCCATAACAAAGCACTTTTTTTAGTAATTAGCTGCACATTTAGATTTAGGATCTGAGTGTTATTTATAAAGAAACTTATTCAGGCAAGAATAGACCAAAGACTAAAGATATTTTTTGCGTTGGCACAATCAAATCCGCGATCATATATCTTGGAAACTTGAGGAAAAGTGAAATGCATCACTCGGTTGTTTGTTGGACCAGATGGTGGAGGAAGCTGCCAGACACACCTGATTAACTCAAATGTGCGGTGAGGGTGAACTGGTAACGTTTGGCAGAGGCCCCTGTCCACAGAACTTCAACCAACAACTGCAGACATCTCCTACTTTGTTTGTGAGGGGAACTGACAAAGTGGCTGGATTGAAATAACACAACTTCAGTGCTCGGCACCAAGCCCCATCATTCCCTACTGTAATCATCAACAATAAGTCCATTTACATATTCAGAGTGTAGCACATTTCCTATATCAGTTCTATGTTTTATTGGATATAGTTTTTTAGTGTATAATTTTTTGTCATTTTTAATGTAACTGAACTTGTCGGTGCCGGCGCCCCTATCCACAAGCTTGATTAATTATGCTGTCGTGTTGTGTCTGTTAGGTGTGTGTGCGTTTGTGGTACGACTGCCGTGTCTTGGGGACTCAGGAAAGCTTCACCTATCAGTGTTGTGCAAGTTTCCACTTCACAAGGGCTAATTTAAAGCTCAGTTCACACAAATTAAAATGACCTGGTTCACATTCATGTTTAACAGTTCTTGATTTTGAACTATAAAGCTCACAATCCAAAAAACTAACTACTTTACATTAATATCTTCATGCTAGTTGCTGATATAGCTGATGATTAGACTTGTTTTTCAGACTTCCTGAGGACTGGATTTATATAAAAATGTGATTTTTCTGTATTCAAAGAAAACCTTTACATAACACTTTACAGTTCAATATTTCATTTAATATGAACATTAGTGTAACATCATACCTCCGAGCTATTATATCCACACTCAACAGTTGTTTAGATAGATTTTGCAGCCTGTACATTGATTATAGAAAAAAGGCATAGTAGAGCCATCCTCAATACAGCCACACTACACTCCACCAGGCAAGGGAGAAAATTCAGATGATTAAACACAAATAACCAACAATAAATTAAAAGAGATATTGAGACCACATTGGGCTCAACAAGTAATATTAGAACAGAAATGAAATAACAGTCACTTTCACAGCAGAATAATGAGAACTGCCTCTGGCAAGATTGCCCCTTGTCAGTAATTGGGTTTGTGATATTCATGGACAGGATCTCAAGGTGCAGCTGGGGAAAGGAAGGTTTCCTGTTTTTGGACCTTAGAATTGCACCTCTGCTTTGAGCAGATAATGTGGTTTGGCTTCATCACCATGTGGTTTGATCATCAGCACCCGCTGGAACACTTTGCAGTTGCATGCAAAGTAGATGTGATGAAAACCAGCACCTCAAATCCGATGTCAAATCTGGTTGTCTGCTGGAAAAACAGATTGTGCTCTCCTGGTCAGGAGTAAGTTGCTAAGTTGAACAGAGACTTGAACTGGAATGCTAATTACCAGCCGCACTTTTTTTTCAATGCTCAGTCATCAGCTCTGCGCAGTGACTAAAAATATTAGATCACAGATGCAAGTAACTGAAATAATTAATGTCCACTGGATGGCTCGGCTCAGTTCTACAGACTGGGTGAGGGGCTCACACATCTGGAGGTTTGGGGTTAGGAGTTCAAATTACATTGAAAAGAGCCTGTTGAAGTGCTTCAGATTGCCCTCTGGGTGCCTCTTCACAGGGGTTTGTTCAGGCATTTCCAAGCAATAAGAGAGCCAAGAATACACTATGAACATAGTGGAGGGATTATAAACATTACCTTACCCTGAAACTACTCTCGATTCCCCAGGAGCATCTGTAAAACGATGCTGGGGAGAGGGACATCTATGTTACCTTACTTTACATGCTACCACCACAACCTGGCCCCAGATAAGCAGAAGAAAAGGATGGTTAGATGGATGAAAGATAAACTAAGGTAACCATTTCCTCACTTTGGCCTCATATTGGATGAAAGGACATTAGAGGACATTTAATCCTCCAGTCTAACACCTGGCAAGAAAACAAATAAGTGTCTGCAGTTTTTTCCTTCGAGCTGCATGCAGCCCCAACAACCTGTTACAATTAAGTGTAGAGCCCATTATGCTACTCTGTGTGTAGTCTTTATTACTGAAGTCAACATTACTCAAGTCTGATTGATACATGGTCTCTTCTCTACTGTTCACTCTGTAACCTGCTTTTTTCACCAAATTTGGTCTCTGCACATACTGTTTCATTGATCAAAGCACCAATAGCACCCATAAATTTCATTTGCTAAGACAGCTGGATGTGTTGGTATACCTTGACAGAGTAAGCCAGAGAGATGGTTACAGCAAGAGGTAAGCCCTCTGGGACAGCCACCACCAGCACAGTCACTCCGATGATGAAGAACTTGACAAAGTACTGAATGTAGACCGGAGTGCACTCTGTTAACCATGTGTGACCTGCAAAACACATAATGCTACATATTAAGGCTAAACAAAAAGTCTGCTTTAAAGAGTGAGTCATAAACAGCAAAGCAGAAAAGATTTAAAACCACAGGTATTGACTGGCATGAGTAATATGTGCAGCAACATGTGTGAAAAGGGTTCATTCCCATATTAAACATGTTTGTTGTAAGCGGACAGACCTTCAACAACGAATGTGTTGATGACAAAATACAGCACCAGAATGATGACCGTGATGGCCGACATCACCAAACCTGTGGGGACATTCAAAGAAGGGAGAATCAATCAGTGTCACTCAATTAGTCTCTGTTCTGACATCATTCATTACCTCTGCTTTTATTCAAAGCCTAAATAATGCCTGTCTAGTAAAAATCAGCACAATTATTAATTTAACGACAACAATTATTTAACGACTGCTCAGAAGCCAAAAACCTGCCCAGTCAAGGTATAACAGTTCTTGCCTGCTTTGCCGATTTGAACAGCCAGTTTGGTGAGCTTTCCCTGCAAAACACTCTTCTCCTTCTTTGGAACGTTGGTCTTCTTTTTCTCTCTGTCCTCTACCTCCCCTCCTTCAGCACTCTTTAAGGGCTGCATCTCCATGGCAACACCCCCATCCTGTTTCTTGGCTGAAACAAACACACATGAAAATATATACACCTTCTTTTGCACAGAACTTGTGGGACATTCAAACCAATCTTTATCACTACACACACTCACGCATGTCAAGAGTTTTTACCTTTGTTCTGATTGTTCTCCACAGCTCCATCAGGTTGTTTACCTGAGAGAAATGCAGGGGAGGTTAGACAGGGGTAAATTCATTAAAAACTGTGACAACACATGGGGTTCAAATGTGTGCATATGATCACAGTCAGCAACAGTTCACATTTCTGTCTTAAGACAATGAAACACACACTTCAAAATACAAAAATCACAAAGAACCAATACTAAAGGAAAAAGTAATAAAGGTACACACAACTTTAAACACTGGGTTAAGAGAGAGTCAGACATTTTTATACAAGTCCATCATAGGTCACTGTCACTTTCACTTCACCGTGTACTGGGGTCCATTCATTGGCTAAGTAAAGGAGCGGAGCAGGGCAAACAACTTTATGCTCACATACCATTGGTGACTGTGCTGTAACTGGCATCTGTAGAGATGAGCAACTGAGTATTGTCCTCTGTTAGGGGAATGTGTGAGGAAGGAAGGTTTTGGGGGCACATGAGAGGATTTGGCAAAAAAGGGAAAACAAAAGAGAGCAAAAGGGGAAGAATAAAAAACTTAGGTAGCAAATGTGTTTGTATGCACGACTGTACAAGTAAAATGTTTGTAGACGACCATGAAAAATTAAAAAAAATGTATCAAACACAACCTCAATCTCAAAATGGGAGACAGATAAAAAAGGAGAGTGAACAACCCTACAGCAAACCCACATTGCATGAGGAAAAACTAACTAGTTATGGCATTTGTAGAGGTCTTATGAATAATGTATTAGCTAAATGACTGTCTGAATGAATGCAGTGACTTCAGTACATCCTCGTGCACAGCTAACACTTCAAAGAAAAGAAATCATGACAACAAGTCATGACAGGATCTTTTTTTTAAATAAGCATTATCCCCTGTTTTTTGCTGTCCAGTTCTGTATTCTAGGATGCCACAGATGTTTTCAAGATGTAAATAATACTTAACACATTCCCATGCAAAAGTGCGAACTGCAGTGGTTAAGGCATGGATGAATGCACTGGTAATGATATTAACTTTAAGTGCTTCTGAGAGTATGTCTAGCCTCTGCTGTTGTATACAGCTCTGCTGGCTGCAAGGCCCATCCAAAACAAATTTGAGCAGAGGCTAATGCTTCGTGTGTTGACCAACCAACACTCTTCCCTGAATCTCTCCGGCTGCCTCACTCTCCCCTGCTCTTTCAATAATTGATTCAATCTGCAGTCTCTCTCTCACAGATTAGGAGAGGGAAGGAGAAACAGGAGGGAGCAGAGGGAAAGACAGGAAAGTGAAAGAAGGCACAGGAATGGGGTAAACAAGAGACAAAGTGAGAGAAATAGAGAAAGATGGCTAAGCAGAGAAGGGGGGTATGAGAACATGAGACAGTGAGAAGGAAAAAAGGAGCGAAGAGAAGGATGGAGAGGATGTGGGCTAAATTATCGATGAGGTTAAACTGGTGTGTTTCCTGTTGAAGCTCTTATCTGAAATCATTTAGGCACCCAACTAACTCCAAACACACACATGCACACACAAGCTACAATTTCAATGTGTGAGCATGGATGAATAATGAGACAACATACACAAGACTAAAGGAGACACAAACCTCTAACACTGTGTCGTTCGTATTTCACATTTCTTTATTGTAATTTTTTGCCTTTGTAAGTTTGTGGTTATGTCTTCCTGGTCATTTTGCATTTCTTTTTAGTTGTTTACAGTGTTCAGAGTCTTGTTACACTTGTTTATGTCTCATTTACTATCTTTGCATTTTTTTAAGTCTATTTAGATCTGCTTTGTGTGGACATTCTGTGGTCCTTTATTCAATTTCAGTTTTTATTAAGGTAAAATAATCACAAACAATGATGTTTTGGTGCTCTTATATGATCAACATTGAGCTCTAGAAAAAAAAGTGTCAAAAGGAACAAAAATGGCATT
>JAPZDZ010000002.1:1298336-1314561 GCA_029783805.1 Acanthurus tennentii | reverse complement strand
AATGATGTTTTGGTGCTCTTATATGATCAACATTGAGCTCTAGAAAAAAAAGTGTCAAAAGGAACAAAAATGGCATTATGATTGTCATGCATTTCTATATTTTAATTCCATGCCTGTCTGAGAGTCTTATTTGTCTTTTTGATGTCACTTTGCTTCTCTGTATGGTGGTTTCATTTTTCTCCCCAGTCATTTTGTGTTTATTTGTGGTTCTTCTAATTCCTAAGAGGTGGTCATTTTAAGTCTTTCTGTAGTTGTTCTGTGTTTCTTTTATTTATTTTAATGTTGTGCATTTCTGTGTTATTATTTTAATGTTGTGCATTTCTGTGTTATTATTTTAATGTTGTGCATTTCTGTGTTACCATTTTTTAATTCTTTGTAGCTCTTTGTGTGTTTTAAGGTTGTTTTGAGTCTCTGCAGGTCTGTGTCTGCTTGTGGTCACTCTTTGAAGACATCTCTTCTCTTTAGGTTGGTGTCTGTCTCTTTGTGGTTGTTCTGCATCTCTGTGCGCTTTTTTTTTTTTTGCATTTCTTGCAATTTTTACCTTTGCTGCAACACTGGGAATCACTTTTAATTGGTTTCACACAAACCCTTTAGCATAAACTTCACACATTGATCCCGTAGAATGACCCAGAGTTCTGTTGAATGAGCCCTTTTAAACATCAGGAAAACATCTGACAGTTAACTTAATATAAATCTTTAATGCACCTGTGTAAAACTTCCTTGCACAAAAATGTTACAAAAAATTAACTTGCAGCACTGTGCCTCTGTTTTCAGGGTTTCTGATTAAAAGTAGGATGTTGCTGGATGATTTCACAGTGCATTACAGCTCTCTGTTCTGCACTGACAGAAAAGTATGGGTCAGACTGATCACCTTAAGTTGATGTCATTAGATTTTGATTCCTTTATTTTCTTTTTTTCCCTCTTTTTTATTTGTTGTGTGAATATAAAAATGACACCTCTGAGCTAACTATTTCATGACATTTATTGACAGTTTGAAAATATGCAGGGCCTTTCCCTCACTAATAATGAGCTCAGGGCAAGCAGGCAGTGTTAATCCACTTTAGGCTTCAGCCACAGGTGCTTCCCCCATGTCCATTTGTTTTCTGTATCCATTACTAGCAGTCCTGATTGTTTCTCTTTGTTTTAGGAGACATTACAAGATAGCCTGAGGAACACTTAGTTTTGCTGCCTCATCTCTTGGGCTTCTTACTGGCATGTAGTCATAAGCTACAAGGTGACTGCATTTTTCATAGAGAGTAAGTTACTTCATTTTTCCACAATTTCAATGCGCACTCAGTACCAGTTTTTATATAATCTTCCAAATCAGACAGGTTACTGTGAGGGGGTAAAAAGACAGAAAATTACCATGTTTTTTTTTTTACTGATTTGTTGTATGAAAAAGTTAAAATAAACACTGTAAGCACACTTGATAACTATTAGCAATATTTCAATATGAACTGTACAAATAATTGATTTTGGTTGATTACTGTAACTGTGATCAGTACGAATAGTTTCCATTGTATAAGACGAATTTCAATTTCAACATGTTTGCACGGACCTTTGGAGAGGATCTTTAATGATGAAGAGGATGAAGAGGATGAAGAGGCGGACACTGTACCGATGGGCAAACACTTCGATCAGACTGTGTTTCCTCTTACTAGTCAGTTTGAATGTCTTTATAGTTGTTTTACAGTTCTTTTAGTGCTTTGCATCTTTCTCTTACAGTTTTTTTTTTTATTTGTAGTTGTATCTTGGGTCACTCTTTGCCTTTTTGTGGTCATTTTGTGTCTCTTTGGGGTTGTTTTGTGTTCCTCTTTGTCCATTGCCTATCCTTATAGGATCGTCTTGCCTTACTTCATTTTCATTTTTTTTCTGTTTTCTTTGTGGTTTATTATAATCATTGTTTGTTATGCTTTTTGCACCTCTTTGCAGTTATTTTATGTGTCTTTGTGAGTCTCATAGTGGCCCTTTTTATCTTACTGTGACGGGTTTGAGTCTCTTTATGATTGTTTTTCTTTCTTCGTGTTTTCTTTGTAACTAATATTGCATCTGTGGCCATTTTGATTCTCTGTGCAGTTACATGACTGACTTTGCAATAAGAAATATTAATTTAATAGTTAGTTTCAAACAGATGGTTTGACCCAGGTGCAATCAACCTTATGTTAACTGGACAGATTGAAGTATTCATCTATGCAGTGGTATCAGAAAAAGTCTCTCCTCTTCCTGCACTTTTTCTTTTTGCTAGCATTTATCACCTCAAGAAAAAAAACGTTTGTACCTCTGATGTCTCACTAATATTTAGTCCGTTCATCTCGCCTTATTGGTAGATAGTAACAGTACATAATCCGCTGAATTAAGCATCTCTCCACCCTGTTTTGTGCTTACCTTTCTTCTCCTTTCCATCTTCTTCCATTTCCCCAGCACCCAGCAGAGTGAAGATGATGCCTGTCTGTGAGTTGACACCCACAGCTGTCACAAGCATCCTTCCTGAGCCCTCCATCACGTGGGTACCTTAAGGTCCAAACAGATTACTTGTTTATTGTTGATTTTGAGACCAGTTGTGCTTGCATATTTATTCCCCCAAATAGCTACATATACAAAAAAATATATCATCATACAGAAATAGCAAAAAGCAAAATTGAAAAAAAGAAAAAAAAAGAATAAAAGCCTTTGGTCCCAAACAAAATATGGAAAGTGGCTTAGACAGTACGAAGTCATGAGTTCTGTGTAAGGTTAGTTTAGTAGGGTAACTTTGGCACTGACAGAAAAAAGAATTAAATCTATTTGTCTTAAAAAGTTGCAAGGTTATCAACATGTTTTTTGCCTGGAGACAAGGTGAGTCTTTACGTTAATGTAGTAGGAAACAGCGATACTTAGTATAAGTCCCTTATGGGTTTTATTTTCCTACATCACAAATCTATTTTATTGAAAATATTGTGAAAGGTAAAACATGAAAGAATGGATTGTGCTAAAGAAAACACTGACATACTGCCATCTCATAAAATAGCCAACAGTTAACAATTGATTACTTACAAACAGCAAACATAGATCAAAATTTACACCTTATAAATTAAAGGACAGTATTCATACTCCCTCTATCTTTGTTCTAGTTCACAGAAACTCTTAGAAAACTCTACGACTCTTAATGCTTCACTTTGTTCACTAGCTAGAAGCAACCTTTGTCTGCTTTCCATCGGTGCTCGGCAGGTTATACCAGACCTTTTTCCCTTCTTAACAGGTGGCTGCTGTGGCTAGAATTAGACTGATAGGAGCAGTGGCACTGAACCAAAACAGTACCAGTGAAAAAAAGAAAAGAAAAGCTGCGAACATAGTGAGCCAAAGGAAGCTAAACAACTGATAGGTCAGATGATAATTATCTCTGAATTCATCATTGGGTGCTTTATTTATCCATCTCTTGAACACACAGGAAAAATGTAAGTTAAAAACTTGCCATTGAACCAGGATCTCTCTGACACAACTCCAATCAAAAATAGAACATTTTGAGCTTCACCAAAGCCGTATCTATTATTCTGTAATTGCATTTAATTTTATTGCATTGTCAGGCGTCTCAGTTATTTTGTCCAACCAAAAATAGTTTCTGCAGGATGCAATAAGATAGTCTCTACAGGGATGACCTTGCACAGTAAATTAAAAAAGGTAGAGAGTCACCATGATGTCATCTGGTGGTTTAAGGACTAGTACTTCAAAGCCTGGAGCTTATAAATATGGCTGTCGCCACTTTGGCGTTTTGGAACCAGAAGTGATCATATTTGGACAAGAAGGTTTGGCTGGGGTAGATGCACATTACTACCAATGCCTGTCTAATGCCTAACAGAACGTCAAGAAAAATCTATTCATCCTTTGGCTATACTCCTTTATCTTTTCCAGAGATGCTGGGGGCTGGAACAGATCCCAAATGACACAGGGCAAGAGGCGGGTACACCCTGGACTGGTCGCCAGTCAATCACAGGGCTGGCAGGGCAAAGACAGATAACCATTCACACTCACAGTCATACCTACAGGTAATTCAAGCTGCCAATTACCCCACTCTGCATGTGACTGTGCGAGGAAGCCGCAGTACCTGGAGAAAAGCCACACAGGCAAAGAGAGAGAAAGCAAACTCCACACAGAGAGGCCCCAGGCAGACAGCAGGTTTGAGCTCACAGCCTTTCGACTATGTGGAGCCACTGTGCCACTGTGCCAATCAGCAAGAGTCAAAAACGTGGAAACAAACCTGAGAGCAGCATAGGGTCTTTATCCACAGACTTGCGTACATGGTCAGACTCTCCTGTAAGAGAGCTTTCATCTAGCTTCAGGTCGTTGCCTTGGACCAAGATACCATCAGCTGGCAGCAGGTCCCCTGAAACCAAACACACACTGATCAGTCACACGTCTGAGTTGTCTTATAGTTTATATCCATTTTTTGGTAGAGCATTGTTGCCCAACAGGGATATTTTGAATGAGTATCTTTTATGGACATATGTATTATGTAAAACACCACTACATGTTGCAGATGTAGTATTGTAGGAAATAATTGTGTTTCTGAGATATAGAAGAGAAGATCTGTCGGGAGGTGATTAGCTTAGCTTAGCAAAAAAACAGGATGCAGAGGCTAATTCAGCTCTGTTTGAAGACAAAACAACAAACTTATCAATATCTTAAATTTATAAAATTAACACATTATATCTTGTTGGATTGACTCACACACCAACAGAAATGAAAAACTGTCAAATTGTTGTGGCTTTAGCAAGTCCTAATAAAAATTACAACTGATCATTTTTCACATCTTTTTTCTTACGCAAAAATAAAAACAAGTTCTTAAATATTTATGGGTGGCATTCAAGCAGCATAGTGTTGTTACCTTTAGACAGAGTAAGGCTAACTGTTTCCTTTTGCTGTCAAACTACATGTTTAACATGTTATAATTAAACAAGCTTGACACATGGCAGTATTGTTGTAATGTTCTGAAGCAGTGACAAGTGGATCACACAGAAAATTTCCAGGTTGAAATTTTTTTTTATAATATTTCACCTACATATGCAAGCCCCCTCCCAATGCAAACATAAAGTATTATGAGTTCCAAATGTGAAGATTTTGCTTTCTCTTGAGAGTTTTTTACTGCTGCTTCACATTGTGTCAGCTTTGCTTCTGGGTATTTGATATATTTCAGATATTCTATAGGGTGTGCTATTATTTTAATTTGAAAGGTATACACTGAAAAATGATAATATTTCTAAGTTGCTGCTCTTTAATAGAATAAGCATTTGTGATCTGTATTCTCCTTACCATATTTGACCTGGGCCAAATCCCCAACAACCATGTCAGCCACAGGAATCTGAATGACATTTCCTTTCCGCACGACAGTGAACTTCTGTTCCTGCTCAATCCGACTCTGTAGACCCCGGAACTGTTTCTCTTTGGACCAGTCATTAAACGCCGTAACCAGGACGACACACACAACAGACAGCAGGATGGCTGCACCCTCAATCCAACCAGCATCAGCTTCACCTTCATCCTCTGCACCCCCCGACACGTTCCCACATGCTGGAGAGGGGCCAACAGAGATATGGTTGGTTAGATGTTTAGTAAGACATGGTAGAGACACGATGGAGACATGATATCACTAGTGAATCCTATAGTATTCAACTAGCCCAAAGAAGCAGGGCACTTGTTTGGTAGTATGGCTAGTTTGGACAGATTCAGTTTATTCCCTCTAAGTTATTGAGCGCAAGATGTAAAGGAAAATTAGAGGGACAATCTGTGATCCTAATGTAAATAATGGGTCACTAAATGCCAAAATTAACAGTTGACAGGTATCAACTAGAGGTACTTCTTCCTCTGCAGACCAGGCAAGTTGCTGTTTACTGCCATATCTGTAAAATGCATATATGAGTAGAATATATCATGAAGACCTTGAGGAAATTAATGAAAAGTATTAATTTATTTATCTTTCATTTTTGGCAAAAAGAAGTTATCACAATATTGACATCTATAACCTTGATTCCAAAAACTTGGGCCACTGCATCAAACGTAAATACAAACAGAATACAACAGAATACAACAATTTGGAAATCGACCTATGCACAAAGTGCTGTACAAAGACAACTCATTTGATGTTGGACCTCCTCACTTTCATTGATATTTGTAAGTAAATACTTATCCTTATTGAGATGCCAGCATCAGTTTCAAACAAATTTGACCAGGGGCAGCAAAAGATTGGGAAAGTTGTGAAATGCTCAAAAGACAGCAGTTTTAGGTTGAAGGTTAAAGGGTTAAATGGTAACAGGTGACAGTATTATGATTGGGTATGAAAGGAAGATCTGTGAAAGGCTCAGTTGTTCACAAGCAAGGATGGGGCCTTCAGTCTAAGTGGACTACAGAGAATGGGATGTACAGACAGGTGAATTAACTATTTTGAAACAAAGTGCTTTCTCAACAGTGAAGTCTCATTTTTCTGGTCAACCCTCAGTAAGACATTTAGCCATCAGCTAAAACAAGTAACATGTAGCAGTGTCTGTCACCCAGAGGACGCCTTGCACCAGAGTTAATGTTTGTCATCAGTTATTACTAGGGCTGTCGAAGTTAACGCCTTAATAACGCATTAACTCAAACTCCTTTTAACGGCACTGATTTTTTTAACGCGCGATTAACGCATGCACGGTCTTTGCCTGCCAGCTCCCGTGGTTTCAGGAAGTGGCGCTAAAATAACATTGCAAACGGTTACAAAGCAGAAATGGAGATAGAAAAGGGACTTTTAAACGGAAAGTTTAGCTATAAAGTTTTGGTTCTCAGGACAAAACAAAAGTCATTTGTATTTATGGTAAATGTAATAATGTGTTAATAACGTGTTAACTCAGGACACTAATGCGATTAATCGCAATTTAAAATTTTAATTGACCGACAGCCCTAGTTATTACTGTCCACAAATGAAAATAAGGTTCATCACATGACAATAAATTCTAGTTTTGCAAATGAGTGAGTTGATAGTCTGCTTGTGGTGAGCTCACGGTGAAGTTTCAGACAGAACCAGAGTGTTCCATTGCACCTTTAACCGTGGCCACTTCCTCCCTATCATGACCTTTTACTGTGGTACACAGACCTAGAAATCTAATGGCAATAACTATCATTTTCACTTTGTCTCTCCTATTGTGCTCATTGTATGAGTTTGCTTCTATTGTGTCTATTTTTAATCTTTTAATCATGAAACCAATATAGATAATTAGATCTTAATATGGAAGATCTTTCTGATTTTCCCAAACAAGACAATGAACATGAAAAGCATGAAATTCTGATTATTTAACTTCTTCTACAGGACATAAGTGATTTGACAATATTTTTTTTGAACAGTGCAGCATAATGTTTGTGTAAATGTATCTATATATACATATGTATATATGTGCACACACATGTGTGTGTGTGTACATAAATACACACACATATAAATATACACATATATATTTATTTATTTAACAGTTCAATAAACAGTTTTAAAATGATTTTTGATGGCATACAGACTTGTAATATAGTTTGAAATATGTATCTGTGTCAGTCGTTCTAAGCCAGGCGTTGGCAACCCGACGGTGGCTCCGGAGCTGCATGTGGCTCTTTCATCGCTCTGCTGCGGCTCCCTGTGTCTTTGGAAAATAAATGATGACTATTTAATTTCAATTTATTCTATTTTCTTTCATTTTTTTTAATGTAATTCTAAATTCAAAGATTATGGTGTTCTTGTAACATTAAAATAAAAAGTGTTTATTTTCTCTTTTTCTCTCTTTTTTTTTTTTTTGTCACTTAAAATATGCATCACAACCGCGACATGCGCGACACCCGCCTCAATTCATTGAGCTTTTCTGTTGCCGGTAGGCCAACCATGAATAGTTCCAAGAAAAGAAAGTTTCTGAAAAAAACAGAACATTTACCAAACAGCAAATTAAAGACATTAATTCAGCTGTGGCATACTCAGTCTTTTTTTCTGAGTTCAAAATGCTCAAAATGTTTTTGGTGCAGTTATATATATAATTTTTTATACATAGAATAAAGGTTAAAAAAAAGATATGCAGTGCTATCTTCATTTTAGAAGTCTCTGTGTTTTCTTTGTTTTTTCTTGTGGGAAACTGGTCCAAATGGCTCTTTGAGTGTCTAAGGTTGCCAACCCCTGCCCTAAGCCCACAACACCAGTCACTGCACTTGGTAACTTTAGATAGCTGGTATGAAATATGAAACTTTGTAACGCTTTATGGAACTTTGTCTCATACACGGGAACAGCTTTCGCTGATCATATTTTAAGGAAAAAGCCTCAATGGACATCATTACAGTGGATAACATACAGAAGAGAACATTGACAGAGGGGAGGAAAAGATTGAACAAGCGAGCTGCTGAAGCAGGAGTAATGTCAGAGTCAGACTGGCTGCATCATGACACAGGTAATGATACAGAGAAGGACAATGAAGAGGAAGCTAAGAAGACAAAACAAAAGAGAGAGAGAAACTAGGCAAGAAATGTAAATGCTGTACTGCCTTTCAGTCACTGGGGGGACAACATTGTTAAAACGCTTTTTTTCAAGCTTTGTCTGTAATTAGCATGTACATTACAACTAATAATATTGTTACAGAAGCCTGGGATTTGTATTTACAAAAAAAGGTATTGCAGTCAGAATTTTCTGTAGCTATTTTATCAGCATTGTTTGAAGTTGGCTTTCTCCTTGTTTTGTCAATTTATCACTCTTCCCTATTTGTGTTTGGAATTTTGTTAATTTTAAAAAATTACCTGTCCTCACAAAATTGCAAGAACTACCCCTTCTGCCCCTCTCTTACATTCGCTTTCCTTTCCAGGAGGCTGGTAGAAAGAGAGGCCAAGGGAGATGATGGCAGCAGCCTCCAAGATGATGAGTGTAACATCCTGTAAGGCCTCCCACACAAGCTCCAGGAAAGTCTTCGGCTTCTTCGGAGGGATGAAGTTTTGGCCAAATGTTTGGCACCGACGCTCCAGGTCTGTCGGGTCCCCACTGAGACCTGAGAAATGGAGATAAAGGATAAGACAAAGAAAAATACATACTGAAATAATAAGGACGTTTGAGATGTTGGCAAGTTTTCTCTGTGAAAAGCACTGAAAAATCATTTGAAGCAAAAACCAAATGCCTAGAGTGATAAAAAACACATCAGCCAATGCAGTGGCACGTTCACAGAGCAAGTCACTTTGATGTTTTGAATAAGAGGTTTAAAAATGTATTAGATTATTGCGAATTAGTAACTTTAAGTGTTGCTGGTTCACTTTAATTTAGCACTGCTTAGTTGGTAGCAGTTTAGAAAAGGGACATACACACAATAGACACTCACACAGCTTCATACATTTGAAATCAGTCTAAAGAATGACCCCAAAAAGCCAGAACTGAAAGTATGATACTGAAAAACGCAGTCATATCTGTGAGCCATGGCTGCAAACTCAAGTTTACTTTTCTTTCTCTCGTAACTCCAGCCTTACTGCAACATCTCCATCCTCACATCTTCAACCTCACCCCTAAGTGATTCTGTTTCCATGGTGATCAGGAAATCAGGTCCAGGGTTTCCTGTCCCCAACAGTTGTCTGCCCAGCAACAGGTGATGTCATTCCTGCAGTGTGATAGGTTTGGAGCAAAGCTTTTTTTCCTGATAGGCTACTTGGGAAGGAGAAAAGCAGTTTGTATGCTGTGGTTGGTCAAGATCTGTGACTATCTTCGCATCCCTTAGCCTGTGTGTGTGTGTGTGTGTTTGTGTGTGTATGCATGTGTGTGTTTGTGTGTGCGCTTGCTGCAGGGAGTCATGTAGCTCCCAGCGTTGCTGTAGAGTTGTGTAGCAATATGACGCTCAACAGGGTTCAGGCCAAGGCAAAGCAGAGAGAGGAAGGGAGAGAGAGAAAACAGGTGACCTTATGCTGAGTAATCGTAGCAAGCTGTATCCTCCTTCCATTAGTTCACTATCCCTCCCTCTATCCCTTTCTCATCCATCCTTCCATTCTTCACTTCCTCCTCATCTTTGCTACAGCCTCTCTCGTTGTATCCCCTCTTCTTTTTCTTTCTCTCAATCTCCCCTTGATGTGTCCTTGACAATGCGGCAGGCTGTTCTTGCTTTCCCTCCTCACCCCTTACACTCTCCACCATACACACAAACACACACAAACACTTTCTCTCGCTCCCTTTTTTCTTTCTCATCATTTTGCATTCTCTCTCCATTCTGTCTCTTCAATGTGAATATAATGGTCTCATACTGCAGTGCTGGGGTATCCATATCTTCGTTTGTGTGTCTGTGTGTGTATGACTGTGAGACAGAGAAAACAAGATCCAATTCCATATTGGTTACCTCCACTCTACTCTGTGTATCACGTTACAGATGATGCTCAGCATCAATTGCATCATAATGTGTATGTGTGTGGTACATTTACCCCAATGTGTATCACCCGATGTTATCTATTTGTGCAGTACTGTCAAAATATGCACTTCTGTTGTCTTGAGTATTTCTGCGAATTCATGTTCCTCCTCTGCATTAAGTTAAATGTAATTATTATTAGCAGAGGCAGCAGCTTTTGTTGTACTGTCAAACGCCTCAGATAGGGAGCAGAAAATATCTGGAACTGTGGGTACAGAATGATCAGTCACAAGTCTGAGCAGACAGATTTTCAAATAATGACATAAGATTTCGACAAGGTGGAAAACATCTTTCTCCATGCATGTTTGTACTTCATCTCTTCGGCTAGTTTATCACACCAGATGACAGCATATGAAATTTGTGAAAGTCAGCACAGTGCAAAGGAGCCCGTCCAAGTGTGTGGAGTGCAGTGTTGTGTGCTGTTTGCCAACTGTGCTTTGTAGGGACAACTGCAGATACATGACTCTGTGTGAGTGTGTGTGTGAGTGTGTGAGTGTGTGTGTGTGTGTGTGTGTGTGTGTGTGTGTGTGTGTGTGTCTGTGTGTGCGTGTGCGTGTGTGTCTGTGTGTGCTGGGTTTGTTGGGACCTGCTGCACTGATTCCTGACCAGCTCATAGTGTCAAATTAGCAACACTCGACACAGGCTTACTGTAACTGAACACCCACCGACTCTCTCACTTTTTCTCCATCTCTCTATTTCACACACACACACACACACGCACACACACACACACACACACACACACACACACACAAGCACCAACACATTTCATAGACTTTGCTGACACTTGAACACACAATCTTCATCTCACAGTTCTCAGTCATCTTTCGCACTGTTGTTGACTTTCCCAGCCAACTTCTCACTAATGTTGTGTTGCTAGGTTACAAACTAGTTGAAGGAGTGGGTGTAATATGGTACCACACCCCTGTTAGAAAATACAAGTGTGTGAATGCATGTACACACTGAGGACACAAAACACAAATTCTCCAACCTCATTAGTTATTACAAATCTTTAATTATCTGAATTATATTAATCTGTCCTTTTATGTGCATAAGTGTGTGTGTGTGTGTGTGTGTGTGTGTGTGTGTAGGAGGCAGTCAAATTTCCCCCCACTACAGTCCATCAAATCACAACTCAAGGCTAAAATGCTCAACTTGACAGCAGAAGAAAACATTTGATAATAATGCTAAATTACATATTGGTAGCACTCAGCCATGTTCAGTTAATTGTTCAGTGATAAAAGATCGTCTTTTTTCAAATTACAAATGCAGATTTTAAGAATTGTCCTCAAGGTGTTTTTTAAAAGAAACTTTTCTTTCCTTCATTCTCAAAAAGATTTCCTGAACACAAGCAATGTTTTAAATAAACCTTGGTCCATATGAAAGTGGTAAAACACAATTGAAGTAGTGTGATTTGCATGCCACATAAATGGCAGCAAATAACCCTTACCCTACAATACCATTAGTCAATCAGAAGCCTTAAAAACAGCTTTTTCTGGGTAACTGCAACTAGAGGATTTGACTGATTACTTTAAAAACTGCATCAATAGCGGGGGGGCTGTTTTTGGAAAGTTTTAGATTATACAGTGATCTACATAGACGATTCTGATGCCACTGGTCCTCAGTTCAGTTAAAGAGTTTTTACACATCTAAACAAAGGAGGTTACGTTATGTTGACATAAGCGATGACGCGCATGTCCGTGGCCACAAACCAAAAACTCTACTTTCCCTATCAGCCCTTCTCAGCTCCACCCAAGCTCCACCCCTTCACCCATTTAAAGATAAGACAGGAGCACTGCCAAGATGGAGACAGCCAATGCCACCACTCTGAGCTCTGAGCTTCACATTGGCTTCACCTATGGCTCACGTCAAGAAGACCAGATCCATGTTTTATACAGTCATTGATATGGATCAAATTTACAGTGAACGTAAGGTGGTAGTTGAAAACAATGGTTAATAAAACAACCTTTTTAGTTAGCTTAGTTTGTCATGAAAATAACTACATGATTTTGAGCTACAGCAAGTAGATAAGTAATTGATGAGGAATCATCAACAATTTAATTTCCAACTCTATGTATATAGCTCTTCAATAATCTGTAACAATTAGAGTAACAACATTATTTACTGAAAGAACAGTGAAAAGTCCTATGACTGAATTACAGATACTGTGTCTTAAATAATGTCAGGTGTGCTATTAGAGATTCTAGTCAATCCTTGCACACTTTTACTGCAGTCATCTAGTTATTGATTTACTCTGTTCACTTTCCATCCACTATAATTCTGTCATCCGTTCATTAATCACTCCATCCACCCATGTTTTCCATGCATTGAGCCAGGATTAAACCCCATGAATAAGATGCGTTTTTACTGTTTGATAGAAGTGCTTTCATGTTATCCTGCAACCTCTTGTCTGAGATGTGTTGCACTGCAGTGAAACTGTTGCATTTTTTAAATTCAGTCTAGTTGTGTATTAATAATGCACGAGTAAAATAAAATGAGCACTTTGTTGGTGAGTTTTGTGATTGAAGCATTTTGTCAGTATGCTAGTGTTGCAACAAAATTTGGTGTTATCATAGAATAATTGGTGGTCACGTGTAGTCTGTCTCATTCCTTGAGCCGACAGATGATGTTGAAATCAAGCAGATGATTTGGATACAGTCTGCCGCAACAACACTCATGCAGTGGTTTTTATGTGTGACTCCACCCAAGAGTATAATGTCATGGATTCTAACACTCTTTCATTAAATTGATCTCAGTGTACCAATTCAACTCCCTGCTAACCAATCAACATTCATCCTCTACAAATCCATTCATCCAGCAAGCCAGCAGGCTATCCACCCATTCATGTATCCACCCACCCATCCACCCAACCATCCCTCCCTTAGTCTATTTATACAACTGCGCTCTCACCCATTCATCCATCTAGCCAGCTACTCCTCCATTATTAATCCATCCATCTATCCACAATCTACTTTTTCACAAGTTTAACCATTCGTCCATCGATGCCTGCTCACCATCGGTGGTGCTGGACTGTAGTCTCTGGCAGAGTCCCTCTGTGTCTCCGTAACTATCCTGGATCTTCTGCAGGGCTTCATTCCCTCGGAGCTCCATCAGCTCCCTGAGCTCCTTCACCGTGACTCTGAAGTCTCCCCCTGCATGGCTGCCATCTGCCCTTCCTCCTCCTCCACCCCCACCTCGAGTCCCTTTGGGATAAAACTCCACTGCACTGTTTGCCATTTCACCCATTGTGGCTGTTGTTGACATGTCAGTTAGTTTTTTTATGTTTTGGTCCTCCTTTTTCTCTGCGGTCTGTCCTGAACTCAGTTCCCCTTTCGCTTGATTGATGGAGGGTTGTTCATGTGCTCAACTGTCTCAATCTTGGTTTTCTCTTGATCACTTACTTAAAATGTGCAATCTTTATGAAAAAAAGCTAAACCTTTTTCAATTTTTATTTAAGGGCAATAAAGGGGCGTTGGTTGTTAATTTTTTTCTCCTCACTATCTCTGCCTATCCTCCAGCTGCTCCTTTATGACTCCATAACAGGAGGAGGAGAAGGATGGTGAGGGGGATCAAGGACAGCGAGCAGGGGCACTTCAGAAGTGTGATGTCTGAATGAATCCAGCTTTCTTTTACTTCCTCTTCTCCGCAAATCTGCTCTCTCCTTGTTTCTGTCCCCCTCCCTCCAGGGTCACGGCCAGTCCATGGACGGACAGGCTGTCGGACTTACAACAGGGATGGATGGATGATGGACGGATGGAGAGAGGGGCTAGCAGGGCAAAGACAGCTGATAAATCAGAGAAAGGAAGTGGATCCGGTTCAGAGGTAGCTACTGCTGCACCACCAGGACCTAAGAGAGAGCAAGGAAGAGATAAAACATTAGCACTCTGTTCTATTGATCTTACTGACTATAATAACATCAAATCATTTCTGAGGTAGAGACAAGGCGTGCTGAGTATTGCTTCTGTTGTGGAACTTGTACGTTTGATGCAGGGGCCTAAATCTACCATGAATACATCAGCTTGATCTACATAAATGCACAAATATAATTAGCTATATATATAGTCATTTTAGAAAATGGGCATAAAAATGAGATATTTGACAAAACGAGTTGGATTAACAAAAAACTGCATTATTATTACGTTAATAGAGTGGATATTGCTGAAGCGTTAGCAAACAGTGGCTTATTTACACATCCAGTAGACAGTAAGCAACATTAGTATTCATTTGGAGTTATTATTTTTTTGCTATCTGTAACTTCAATACTCACTTTACCAACTCCAGAGAAAAATAACTGTCCCTAAAGCTGCTAAATGTTCTACTACATTTACCAGCCAGTGGCTCATTGTGTCTGTCTGCTACTTGGTGCTGTGTTCTGTTGTGTACTGTAGACTGCCTGCTGTGTCTGCCAACATGCAGAGGGCAAAAAATTAAAAGACACTACAATAATCAGAAAGGTTAAGAAACTTATATAAATATATGCTGTATATATACTGTATATAATGTACAGCAATATATGATATATGTCATATATCATACTTATTTCTTATTTTGAGTGTTCTCAAAAATCAGACACATAGTCTTAGATGAAATTTGCATCATTCATCGTTATCATTGTATCCCACACAACCTGCTTCAGCGAGCTTCAAAAATAACACAATCTATTATTGGTACTGTTTTTACACTAATAATTGAGCATTTGCATGGTGGTATTTTGAAGACTGAGTAACATTTTTTCTTTTGAAATTGACCACAATTGATAATATTACAACATCCCCAGGTAAACTGTTCTAAGAGAGCGTTATTCTGTATTGATCTTTCTGTCAAGGACCCCAGTGAAAAGACCTGAACCACAATGTGATACTCTATCTTGCAGTACTTTGACTTCTCTACCTGTCTGTTGCTCCCAGCCCCAAGCCCACCGACTCTTAACCAGCTACTGTATATTTTATCAGCCATCTCAAAAACCACTAAATAGCTCTCTTTGTGGAGGGCTATTTTCAGCTGCAATCTAATAAACATTTTTGATTCTTTAGTGAGTATTTGGAGCAGAAATGCAATGTATGTGGGACTGAGTCAAAATACAAACTAGAGTGTGTTTATATTTACGGTACGACTCATTTATTTGGTTTTCAGTTTCTGGGAAGCTATGGAGCTCTACGGTTCAGTTCTTAGTTGGTTTTGGTCTTTTCATAGGATTTGTGAAAAGCCTTATCAGCCTGTTACCACAAGTTGCTGCTTCAAACCAGGAGTGTCCACTGACCAGTATATCCACTTTGGCACGCACCATGCCTGGACACATCCACACGTCTTTCAAGTATGATAAATTCATGTTTTATTGGTTCAGTCTAAAGCTTGAGAGGCCAGAGAGATGGAAATTACCTGAAGTGAGCGGCTCTTGATGTATGCACTGAGAAACAATTTCCTAATCAGTGAATTAACATTTCAACCCATCTTGTGAACTGATTTAATTAAAACACATCTGACACCAGAAGCGTTCAGTATCACCTAGTAGAACAGCAACTAGCTTTGTTACAGCCACACTGACTGAGGCAAAGCTTCTTCCCACATGAGCAATTAGCACTTTGTGTAACTAAATTTTCTCAGCATCACACATGACACAACATACTCTGGTTTCCCTATCAGGGTATTTTACATAAGGATGAGCATTAAAAAAACAGAACTGAAGCTCATCATTAATTCCTTTTCTCCTCCCTCCTCTCCACTCTTCACTCTCCCTCAGCTCCCTCTGCTTCTTGCATCTTCTCCCTCCCTTTTCTCCTCTTGCCTGCCATGCCTCAATCCCGACTGAAAGTGTTAGTTTATGA
>JAPZDZ010000002.1:1273932-1287652 GCA_029783805.1 Acanthurus tennentii | reverse complement strand
GCACAGGTGGTGGAATTCAAGAGTTACATTGTGTTTTATCTATAAAGTTCTTATTTGTGATTTTTTAAATATCTACCCTGTGTTTGACTGTTTCTCAATAGGTCAGACATTACTGGCTTGTCTGTGACAGTCAGTCATGCTAACTGGTTACTTATGATATTGTAAGTCTTTAAAAATAGGTAACAATTATATATGGTTTAATATAAAAGGCTCAACAGTTTCTTAAAAGAGCTGGGCAATCTTTTTTTTAAAAATATTTCTCAAATAAAAGGAAATAGTTATTGTTTGGGAATATTATTAGCAGAGGATTAAAACATATGTGGTGCTCTTGGGAGTGTGGTGGCAGAGAAGCGTATGTGGGATCAAATTTTGTGCACTACACTGTGTGTTTATTAAATGAAGAATGTGTCACTCAATGCAGCAGTGTGCGCGATGAAGTGTTTTTATTAATTGTTGGACAACCACGGAGCTCTGTGGCACAGACAGGTAAGCTGTGTCAGGCTTTGATGCACACATAATTATGGTCAGTATTGTCACTTCATTTTATAGGGGTGTGGAGGGTGGGGGCTTGACAAGACATGAAATCACAAACTTTTTTTTAACTATTAGATGAGAAGATCTCTGGGGTAATAGATCAGAATGATACATAAATAATGCTAAAGCCATTATGTAAATGAATGCATCTAAATGTAAATATATACCTTACGCAATAATATGCAATGGTGAGGAGAGTTCTGTGTCTTAAAAGCTGAGGATGTATATTGATATCCACCATTAAAAAAATCTAGTTGTTGCATGCAGATCTATAACAAGATTGTCTGGATTCTAATGACTTGAACCACAGATTTACTATTTTTTTATCATCCCTAAATACAAGAATAGTTGGTATCTGTCTGTAATCACTATTCCAATGCATTTTTATTGATCTGTTAGTATTGAATTAATTCTTCAAAAACTTTAAAAAAAAACTGCTTTACACAACAAGGTGAAGACCTTTACTTCGGATTCTCCCATCCAATACATGCAGTAGCATTTGTAGTTTATGGACTCCACTATGCTACAAGCCTGAAAGATCATACACCAGAAAGCAGGAATTGTTTCCCTCTGGTGGCGATAATTGGTAGTGCACATGTGTTTGGGTCCCAGCTCACAGATTAACTGGGGCAACACACAATGTTTCTCTCTCATATTCACACAGACACGTGTTCACAAGCACACCTGAACCCTGACGCTTACAAACAGAATATAAAACACAGACACACACGCACACATAGAACTCTTATGTGTTTCCCATGTGTATTCTTCAGATGCACTTGGCTTCCATGTCGTAGAGTTGAAGAAGGTCTGAGATCACACCGTCAATGTCTGCTTTGGTCACGTCCTCACACAGCACCTACACACACAAACACACATACACACAGACTTCAGCTCTACACCTGGCCTCAATAAACAGCGGACATCAAAGGTGCACACTCTATTTCAAACGACCTAGATTTCATTGCCTTGAGGACTGAAGTGGAAATCCATAACAAATCCTGAATTTTTCATTTGCATTTGAATAAGTGACTTATAAAAATTGCTGGATAATGGAAAACTATAACAGCCATCGCCCTTCGATTAATACTCAACACTTACAAGGGTTACTTCAGCTTTGAAGACTAGTTGGAGCTGGATGGTCAGGTGACGCTTTGGTTAAAGTGTGTACTGTAATTTATACAAAGCTGGAGGCTTGCTGTTGCCATGACCCTAAAAACAGAGGACAGCTGTGCAAAGCTACAACTACTGTTTGTATCTGTTATCTTGTAAACGTTCTTTGAAGAACACATACACATTAATTAATTCTTACTCCTGCATTGCATCCTGACAGGGTAGGGGCAGCAAATTTACACAGAATTTCAGAGTATTGACTCCCATCCATCTTCAACATTAACCCTTCATTTTATTGTACTTGTTGTAAAAACTGCAATCCTAAATAAATAAAATATGATTTTATTCTCTATGAAGCAACAAGACTTCTCTGGTCAAGGTCATCGACAACTCACTGCTTGTTGCCATCAAAGGCCTTTACTTCTTTTTAATCCTCTAACATCAGCTCAGCCATGGGCACAATAGCCCACAATGTCTTAAGCAGCCACCTGAGAAACTATGCTGTCATCAGTATTGTGCAGCTGGGTTGCTCTCCCTGTCTGCATGTATGCTGAGTCTTTCTTTGTGCTTGGAGATGCCATCTTGAGCTCACTTAGTTTCCCACTTCAGGTTAGCCTAATTTCTTAGTTCCAACCTGGAACCAACTTTTTGGGATCCAAAAGATCGTAGTGTTTGAAAGGATTCAAATTTAGGTGTGCAAACTGGAAAAGATTCCACATTCGAGGAGAAGGCCTAACAGCGTTTTCTTTTTAAATCTCTTCTTTAAACTTTAAACTAATGGCATTTTGTTAATAGTATTCATTTAAATCATTAAAAAAACTTAACTTTATAACTTAAATACATTTACGTTTGGATCTCTTTTTCATTGTAAAAGCATTTTGCAACTATGATCAATTATAATTTCTACAATTTCTGCATCCTTGAGGCTTTTTTAAAGTTATCATAGTCAACAGTTTTCACTGGGACTACTTCAATGGTGTCAAGTAGTGAAAATTGGCCTGTGGAGATATTTTCTGTGGACAGGCACAATACCAGTGAATTCCTTAAAAAAAGTGATTTTTCAGCACTTGTAGTATTGGGTGGATTTAGGATGTGTTCAGATTTCTGCTGATTTATTGAACATTGGTCAAATCTAATTGAGGCTCTGCTCTTTGCTGCTACATTTGGAGTTTCTAATGGTTCAACTTTTTTAGCTTGATGCTATGGCAACCAAGCTCTTCACCAGCAGTGAACGTACACCTTAAGTAGGAGAAATGGTCCTGGAGCAACATCCGCAACACAGTATCTGATTAACTGGTCATTGACAACAAACCACATTATTGCTTTATTAATGCTGTTATAGTGAAACTATTTCCTCTTACTGAAGATGTTAAGCTGCATGATGAGATTAAACCAGGTGGACAACAGCATCCTATGGTGCACATCATGCTAAGATCACAATACCAGTAGCAGCGTCGTGCTGGCACCGATTTAAATAACAGAACTGTATCCTGGCAGGAGCAACAGTGGCCGCTGTTCACTGTGTATAGCACCTTAACTCTTCCATTGACAGTGCAACTACTTCAACTGACACTTTAACTGCTCTCATTTGCTTTTATACCTACTGTTACATCAATTACAGTGCACACTTTAACTTTTTCGTCTCCAAGGCTTCAGCTGCTACTGAAAACAAAGGTGTTTCAGTCATTTATGCTTTAGTTGCTGCTTTAGTGCTGTTTAAAAGACTGATTAACTGCCTTTAGCTCATATTCTTTGACTGATGGTTCAATTGCTTTCGGTGCTTCCTCAAATTAAAATTAAGTTCAGTCAATTTTGGAATTACATGCAAGAGGCCAGAGACATGACTCAAAATGAATGGTACTATTGTTCCATATCTCCTAAATGAGTCATGTGTTTGTGACTGTTAGCTTACATGCTCACCATAACTTCACATATGGTGAAAGTATTCATATTTTACACTCATATGAAGGTCCACATACATGCATAGCCTCCTACTCACTTGTTCTTTTTTCAGTCAATAAAACACACATTGCAAACACACACCTGCCACCACTCTTTCTCTCCGACAGGCAGCTCCACTCCATAGCTGTTTAAAGCCAGGTATAGTGTTGCTATGGCGATATGCTGGGGTTTGTGGCGGATGCACATGGCTCCATGGTAACAGTCTCTAAGCAATGCCCAGGAAGTCTCAGCGACAGGGGTCCGAGACCAAGCATGGCGGTTTACAAGAGACTTCACAGACAACAGATAGTGAAGTAAATACTGGAAGAGACGAAGAGAAAACATCATGATTCTGTGTACGTGTGTTCTTTATAGGGTGTTTGTTTTAATTTAGATTATTTTAACAGGTTTATGTGTGCAAGTGTGATCAGTCAATCCTTAACCCACTTAAAATCACTTAAGCCCAGATTACATGTTAATGTACACAAACACATTGGGGCAAATGTGAGAACATTAGACAGTAACAGTGACTGACAAGGAGACTTAAGACTGAACAGGAGGAACAGGAATAAGTGCACATACACAAACAGAGGAATGCACACACACACACACACACACACACACACACACACACACACACACACACACACACACACACACACACACACACACACCTACTTTGTGAGGGTGTTCAAAGGAGACGTGGAAGTTGAGCTGTCGAAGGATCAGGAGCTCACACTGCACCACACTGTCCCTCAGGTCCCAGAATTCCTTGTCACATTCTAAAGGGGCACTGCCACTATTAAAATACCTACAAGGGAGGAGCAAGAGGAAGGAGGGGAGGAGAGAAGGTGGAGGTGGAGGTAAATTAAGTTAAACAAAGAATTTGATATAATGGGTTGGATATTTTTCACTATATCTTGACATTCTACAGACCAGATGATGTACCTAACAGTTCTTAAAAAAGTTTGAAAATAGATCATTCAGTGTCGGAATACTGGAAAGCTTAAACTTCTACAGTTCCACCACAACAATGCAAACTTCGTCTTTCATCTTCATGAAACCGGCTCAAGACCAGGCGGGGAGGTGGACCTATACCCTATTCTTTTCCACTCCCTGTTCAAAACAATGTATTTGCTAAATTACTCAGAGTTCAAAAACATGGCACATGCTTACTGACAATGAGACTGTTATTCTTGTAAAATCAAAAATTCAAATAAAACTGAAACCCTTTGTTGGATAACTGATGGTGAGTTGACAAAAATAAAATTATTGTGTTGTTTTGATTCTACAAAAATGCCAAATATTTACTTCCATCAGTTTCTCAAATGTAAACACTTGCAGTTTTTCTTTGTTTTCTTTGATGGTACACCAAATGTCTTTGGGTTTGGTACTACTTGTTGAACCAAATACCCTTTTTGTCAGCTTGCACTTTGGAAAATTGAGACATATTTTTAACAACATTATCTGACACTTTATAGACTAAAAAAGTGTATTTAGCTCCTCTGTTCTAAGTGATAAGAATCTACTTCTTTATTCATTTTAATAAAAGAGTTCCTCACTGCTGTCAGAGTTTTTAGTTGAGATAAAATGAAGACAAAAACCTTTACTGACATTTCATATCTCAAAGCTGACTGTGTCCAAGTGACAGGCCTCCATTTACCAGCTTTCACTGCTTGTTTACCCAATATTATCAGACACTGAGATAAGCATGAGTAATTCTGCTCTCAGCAGTATCATTTTAAAGTGTATACTTTTGATAGTGATCACTGACTACACACATTACCTGTGGCTCACATTGATGATGTCACGGGTTCTGATGTGCTGCTCCTCCACCTTTCCGGCCAGGTACAAACAGCTCATGGCCACCAAGTAGGGTTCATACGCACATATGCTTACACGTTCAAAGAAACGGTGATACAACACACATGCTGTTGCCACGGGCACTGAGCGCATACCCAGCTTGACTCCTGTGGAAGGAAGGGCACTCTCCTTTTAAGACCAAATTTGCTGTTTCATCATCTTTCACAGACTCATTCACATCTACTTACAGATCCATACATTTAATGAGGAGGCTTGATGATAATCACAGCAGTGGCATTTTTTTCACATATTATATTATTATAAATTAGAATTAACATTTGAATAACTGAAAAAATCAAGGCAGCAACTGGGAGTTCTGGATCCTGGCAAACATACAGGCTCAAAATGTCAAACTCGTGTTTGGTTTTATCACAAACTTCTTACACAGCAGTAAACAGTCAGTGGTATAATCAAAAAGCTAAAAGCCGATCTAATGTTGCTTTGTTTTGTTGATCAGATGACAGGAAAATTTTACATTAGACCAAAGTAAATAAGACTATCAAGCATATAAACTGGCATTTTATGAATTCTCTCTTAAAATTTTGGGAAAAGGGCTAATTACTATGTTTAAATTTCTAGCAGGGCAGCATGAATCTCATCACTACGTTCATTTCGTCTTTGACAAGAAACTAGAGAAACAACGTAAAAGACAATTATTTAAAAAAGAAAAACACTTTATCAGAAAAGTTCATTGTAGGAGACGCAAGTCCGGTAAGGCTGATTTAGTATCTTACAATATTATCGTAATTATTATTTTAACATGCACATCTTTTCTTCATTTTCTTAGGAAAAAAATCCTTGGAGAAACGGACTTAGTAAACGGATTGTGTGAGGTGATGAACTGTTATTATAACACAGATCTCCGCGGCTTGGGTGATGGGGTTATACCTGTCTCCACAATGAAGCGACACACGCGGAAGTGTGTCTTTATGTCCCGTGCAAGATCAGATTCTCCATCCCCGCAGGAGTCTCTCCCACCGACCAGCCACTCTTCAGTGGCGGGTGAACGAGAGCACGGGTCCTCCATGGCTCACACACCATAGGTAGGACTATCTCGAGACGTGGTCTTGTACAAAAAACAGACTGTGTGGGGGGTCGACAAGAAATCAGCTAGATACAAAAATGGCCACCAAGCTTGGCGGTTTATTGTTAACTAAAGTGTAGAAAACCACCCTGGGCTAAAAAGTGTAGCTGCAGATAAATAAAAGGATACTTCAGTAACTTGCATCAGACCAATGTTTTGCTGTATCTTCACTACCGGAAGCACATGTTTATGCCAGGATGACGAAGTCACGACCTACTCACCACATCCATCTGTTGGATTGGTTCGGCTTGGGCACGTGAAGTGCAATTGGATAACAGTAACAAGATAAGCCAATCGGAGGCTGAGTGGGGCGGGCAATGCCTTCGCCTGCAATGGGTAAAAAAAAGCATGTATCGGAAGAAAATGTACGACTTCTGGTCGACAACACCAAAATAAAAGTTCTCATAGCTCGTAGAGGAGAGGAGAAAGGAACTTGGAGTTTACTATGTACAGTAGTTTAAAACACAGGGAAATTGAATTTGTGTAAAAATGAGAGAATATTATGGGCCCTAACGTCATCTGAACACGATACGAAAACCCCCTGTCACTATACTTCCAAAGTAATCTCCAATGAGCCGGGAAGCACTGTAAGCAGCTTTCAAATTAATAAATCAATTAATACAATCAATTTTATATTCTGGCAGCATATCTCTACAAACACTGTCCACCAGCTCGCTTACTGTTGGTTTTTTCCAGGTCGATTAATCTTCTTTCTCATGTTTGAGCATCCACTGTCCGCTGCGCAGGACGCCCATGGGACACGGCTCGGTTTGGGTGTTCGTGTTTCAAACTTCTGTTGTCAAAGATTGGAACGGAGAAGTCAGTTTGGTCGTGTTGCTATGCAACCAGTCAACAAAAACGGACGCAGAGGCAGAGACAGACGCAGAAATGTCGTCCAATTATTCAGCAAACCAGGTAAACTTAACAGCAACGCACTGAAGACTGAAAAAGAATGAGAACATTAGACTCTTAGCCGTTCTCAGCATTTTGACATGACCCAGATTCACTCTTTGTCCTCAGTATGACGGTGCTTTCAGGGCGAAGAGGCTGCAGAACTGGTGTGAGGCCAGAAGCTTCAAAGAGGTAAAGTTATTTAAAATTGCCTTGCAGTTTCGAGAGTAGTGTTTCCATCCATAAAGACTTGATGAAATCCTTCAACCAGGGACTTTTGTTCAATTCTGTGTGCGTGTGTGCAGAGACTCACTGCACATGGGGGTCACACTACCTTTATTGCCGATGATCGAGGACATTTGCTCCAGTATGCGGTAAAGGTAAGAGCGTACTGCGCTTTCACCAAAAATGTCTCTCTGTCTTAGTGGGTCTGTAACCGCACTCTCTTCTGTTTGTCTCATGCTACAGAGAGGCAGTGCGTGGCCAGACTTTAAGGGGACCTGGGATTTACCGGCTCGTATTCCAGCTCACCACATCAATCCTACAAGTCGGTCCGTGGAGGGTCTCAACAGGCTGAAGTCCTGGGGCTTTGTTCAACATCACACTGACAAGTCTCAGCCACACAGAGGCAGCAAAAACACACATGGATCGAAGGATGTCGGCGAGCAGGTAGAGTGAGCCTGAAATCTGCTGACAGGAGGTGACACTTACAGTCTTGTGTCTGGACTTGTGTCCAGTGTTTTCTTGACCTCCCCACAGGACGATAGGGTTAAAAAATACGCAGCAGTCCTGCAAAAACAAAAGTAGAGTCACGACTCACCACACATGATTGTTGTTACAAACCAGGCTCGCAATGGGGAAAAGGCAAGTAACACACAAACAATCGATGGAGGGGTTGTGAATTAAAGTGTATTTATTCTAAAAGACAAGTGGACATTAACTACAAACAGAAAAAGGCCGCCAGGAGCTGTCAACACCATGAAACAAATATGACAAAAAGAGGACTCCGTAAAACAAAATGGAGCTAACTAAGGACTAGGTGACAATAACTCAGATATCTCTAAAACAAAGCCTAACTGACTGCTCTAGGAAAAAAACAAAAATACAAATGACCAGCACCCCTGAACCTAGTGTGACCAAACAGTGACAAAACCTATAGTGAGTGCACATAAACAGAAATCAGTGTTTTAATGCTGACCCTGGCGCACATCTGGGACACGCACTAGGGTCGAACTCACGCAGTATCCACACAACGATTTCACAACGAGGAATGTTACAATACAAAAGGTGTCTGCCGCCATTAGCAGAGCACACCGGACCTCTATCATAGCGGTCACTTCCGGATTGGTGGAGCCCCTCACGGACCAGCCGTCGGGGCCGGAAGGACCCTCTGGTGACCTGCCCGCTGTGACTCAAAGGGACTATTAGCCACACAAACATACACACACGGCGGGAGGACAGGTTTAGGGCCCCACGGCTCAGGGCCGTAACAATTATTTTCTTCATATGATGGCACCCAACTTTCTCCTGTATTTGTAAATATAGTTATAGGAATCCTGCACCAAAAGACAACTATGTGTGAACCTGAGGATTTAAAAAATAAGATTGTCCTGCCTAAATTTGCCCCTATGTCTGTTCAGACTGGCCTAAAACAAACTGTCTATTCCTTTCAGACCAATGGGGATGTGCAACAGGACAGCGCTGCCCCTTCCTCTGTAGCTGATACCCAACTAGCATCTCAGGACAATCACATCACTCTAGATGAGAGAACTGCCAGCCAAAATCAAGACTTACAGGAAGCTGTACTTGTATCCACTACTCAGCTTTCTGAAGAAAAACAAACTAATCAAGTTACTGGGCAATACAGGCTGCTGAGCCAGTGCTCTGCGCCTGATGCTGGAGAAGAAACCAGTAGCAGGCCCAATACTGGCAAGGGGAGCCTAGCAAGCAAAGTAGTGGAGGAAGCAGCCACCCAAGGAGAGCCATTTTCCTCCAAGCAAAGACAGAGAGATGCACAGTGAGACCAGTGAACTTCATTTCATTCTTCAAGGGTGCTTAGAACATTAAATTTCCATTAACTATACCAGATTTGACCTGTTTTAAGTTGAAGATTTGTACTGAGATCATGAAACATTGATATATATCAGGGAAAAAGAAATGTATAAAACGCTTTACTTCAAAAATTTTGTGTTGTAGATGTACACATCAGTGATAACTCACTGTAATGTTATTTTTTTTCCAAAAGAGCACTTTTTTAATACAGCTCTTTTCTCTCACTGTGTCACTTTGTTTTTTTATTTATTTTTTTTTTAAAAGAATCTTTATACTGTCTGGCCAAAATAAGTAAGAAAATGCACGATAAAAAAAAAGTTACAATCAAAAAGTTTAGGGTCAGTGAAGGCAAAAAGCAAAACCGTACCAGATTTTTATCTAGCTGCTCTGCTGCAGAGAAACTTGTACATTTCAAATGGAATACAAAACTGTCACAGTGAGGTCACAGGTCAAGTTGTTTATGTCAAATGTTCTTCCTCAAAAGCCTATTTTCATCACAGTAGTACTTAGTGGTTACAGTCTGATAGCTGGTACTGCATCTGTCAGTGGGCGATGAAGTCACCAATACGTATGTCTGTGATAAAAAAAAGTGTCATACAGCTGTTCATGATGATCGCGCCATGTAACTTGGAATACTTACTGAGGTTAAAGCTTGCATCAGCTTCATATGCATGACTCTGAGCTTTTGACTTTGTGAGCTAAAAGGCCTGGAACTTTTACATGTTTTTCCCTCTCCCCCACAAACACATTGACAAACTGACAAAAAAAAAATAAAATGAATGGCCAGAAATATGTAGCTGATCATCCCAGACAGACAGGTGTTCTTCAGTTTTGTGTATGAAGTAATGTTGTAGTTTACAGTCTAGGTGGCTGTATTTTGTTCTTGCTAGGTGTGGTCACACTAACGTCTTTAACAGTTCTCTGCCATATCCAAAGGGCTTGTCCCCATGACCCAAAGTTACGAAAGTGAAAGTAAAGACAAAAACAAAAAACAACCAAAAAAAAACACCAGCTGTAAGTGTGTGTTTGCTTGCATTGCTTGCTTAAAGCTGATATAATGAATCTTTGCAAATCTCATTATGTTGAAGAAACAAAACAAGCTATCACATGTCAAACATTCAACATTTTTACTTACAGTGTAGGTAGTTTAAAATTAAATAATTAAATGCTGGATTGTTGTTTCATTAAATACTTAGAAACCAAAACAGTAACATGATCAGCCTCAACAGAAGGTCTAGGAGATCAAGCCATAATAAATAATGAATCTAGAAAGAAAAAAAAATTCTCCCCGCCTAACATGAAGGTGTACTCTATTTTGTTGAAATCCTGATTTTCTTGATGATTAGCCAATCTTTCTGTCCAACTGTGACTTGTATCTTTAGACAGGAAGAGGCAGAGCTATACTTTTTGTCAATGTCATTCATCTCCAACCTCCCATTCTGTAACACCCCAACTCTCTGAAATTCTTTACAACTCTTCTCATCTGACTTGGTTGTAACCACGTCATGGCCTATCTCTACCTGAGCCGACTCCAGGAGGTCTTTGCCCTCTGACCCCGTTTCTACAAGTATCCCTGTCACTACTCTGGGGTTTGTGAAAACCACAGTCAGGTAATTTCCTTTTTGTGGGGAACGTCCCCAAAAAAATCCCTCCCCAGGCTCCCAGGCCAGTTTGGGGTGGTGGTCTTGGTAGGTGGATAAATCACTGTAAACCTCAGCTGAAGGATTGGTGTAGACCCCCTCCTCAAAGTTCTTGTCCCTCAGTTTGTTGTATGTCCCCTGGAATGAGGAGAAGGTACCCATGTGTTGGAACAGTGAAGGTTTGAGGAGGATTGACTCTTTCTGAGTCAATAGTTGCCTAAAGTGAGACATCAACCAGTCACAGGGCATTTCCTGGTAAAAAAGAAATAGGAAACGGGCCAGGAGAGGAAGATGGGCTGCTTTGTAGAATTTTCCAATATAACCAAGGGATGAAAATTCAAGCATTGCCCAGGTGATTTTCTTTGCTTTTTGCTCCTCTACATGCCTCTTGATGCTAGTAAGGAAGTTTTTAGCTGAGGAGATGTCGTCTTCCAGTTGGAGGTAGTATTGGCTAAGACCAGCACTGTAGTGTATCAGAAAGGAGTAATCCAGGTTCTGCTTAGAGCGGAATGATACCCTGTCTGGAGCATCATTGTAGTTCCTCTTTAGACCTGTAGGAGAACCAGAGAGACAGACATTGCCATCACAGCATCAACTGAACACCCATAAGATCCCCTGCTTATAGGATCACACATGCACTGCACCTGTAAGAGGAGGGTAAAAATCCTGAGGAACATGGAGGACCACCAGCTGGCCTTGTTCCAGTTCAGAGGCAAATGCAGTTTTGATCTCCCTAACTGTGGTGATTCTCCAGCTGACATCAAAATCTGCTAGCAGCACCACCACCACCATGGAAGAGCGCTCTTTCTGAGAAGATTGGGAGAAGAGGGATTGCAGAGTTGGGATTAGGTAGCTGCCCTTCTTCCTCTTCACTGATGATAATCCGACTGATAAATACCCTGAAACAACACAGGAAAAAAAGGTAAAATGGGCCATTGATATAAAACATCAATCTGTACAACAGTATAAATATCAAATCAAAATTCTGTCATGTCATTTAAAAAAGGGGGTAAATGTACAAAAAAAATGAGTTAGCACTCCTATGGAAGTCAAGCACTACATTGAAATTGTATTTGACCATCATTAGGCCCTGCAGTGGATGTCGCACTGTCACATAACAACTGAGCCTTCTAATACAATTCCCTAACCCTGATCTAAAGTACCTTTACATGGACTAAGTCCCCATTTAGTCCTCATCTGCTACTTAATCAGACCTTTAATTTGCACTGTATTTGTTTAGCAGGCAGCTGGATGAAAACAAGCCCTGTGTTAAAACAACAGGGCATTATCACATGACCTTGTGTTGCAGCGGACCCTGAGCTAACTTCTTTCCCCCCAGATCTCCCTGTGTTGTCACCACCCATAAAGCTGCAATTATTCATGCAGCTTTACAGGCAGTTTTATCTAAATAGTTCACTCAGTGTCAAAAAAACCATCCCTTCTCTACTACTGTCACTCATTTTACCAACCACTAACAAGCAACCCTACTCTACTAAAAAGTTTTTTATTCTCTTGACCTGTTTTACTACACAAAATAAGTAGGATGAAATCTATGGTAGTGTATGGCTGGAAAGCCTGTGGTTAATGTGCTAAGCTGTGGCTACATTGTTACACCTGTTAATGCTAGTGTCTACAATGTGAAATCTTGAATATGAAATGCTGATCTACACTGTTTTCATTTAGTATTTGCTTTTACAAACTGTATCAGTTGATGTGACATTGAAAAGCTATGCTTGGGTCAAAAATGTTACATTTCAAAGTGTTATTAAATATATACCTACATACATATATAGAAAACAATGCTACATGTAAATGACAGTGATTAAAGATTATGTATCCATCTACATGTTTACCCATCTGTCCTTAATAAATGTTCATTTTCATCAGTAGGTTCAAATTTTGACTACTGGAAAACCCTCATGTAATCTTAACAAATATTTCCTCTTTCACATTTCCTTAAATGAAAGCAGGGTTTCAGATAATATCCTGGGGTTAGGTAGACGTGAACAACAAAAGGCCCGCTCCACATAAAAGCCAAGGAGATGAAAATAGGATGGATTCATGCCAGGTAGGCACAATGCACATCTCCATTATTTAAATTTAAGAAATTTGGCAGCATAAACATGCTATTATTAACACTTTGTTATTCTAGATTGTTAATTTTATCATTTCTACTAAATGTTGCATTTCAGTCGCTGTGGGAAACTCTTTGCATTTAACATATCCATGAGGAGTAGTGGGAGGCCATCGCATGGAAACTAGGGACCAACTCCAGCTCCAAGCCTGTGCTGTGGTTAAGGTCATGTACAGGAGAAATTTACAAATAAATGTATGTAAGTTTTTTATGGATCAGAGCACCTAGTGGAAACCTATGCAAGCACAGGGAGAACATGCAAATTCCACACTTTTATCCTCTGTCCCAGCAGGAAATTACAAGAAATACAAGGAATACAAGGAAGTTTATTTGCCTTTATACAACTAGTTGTATAATCACTCATTGTAGAGTCTTCCTGTCCTGGACCATACACATCCCATGCCAGTTTGTGATGTTTCCAGTCAGGATGCTTTCAATCGCCCCTTTGTAAAAGTTAACAAGAACTTG
>JAPZDZ010000002.1:1263705-1273832 GCA_029783805.1 Acanthurus tennentii | reverse complement strand
GATTTCCTCCCGATATGAAAACTCATCATTGTTAGAAATCCAGCTGATGATGGTGGTGTCATCCGCAAACTTCACAATACAGTTCTCTCCATGTCGGGGGTAAATTGAACCTAGAGGCTTCTTGCCACCAAACAGCAGTGCTAACTGCAGGATCTTTAATGAATGGTGATGTCTTTTTACAAGAAAAATGATTGTTCTGATTGGTCAGAATAGGCAATTCATTTACACATGTTGATCTCTTATTCTATCTTGGACATAACCTGCTCCGGAGCACGTTAGCTGCTAACTTCCACTTGCAGGACAATAGAGTGGTCAAAATTGGACTCTTGCTGTCAGAGCAGCAAAAAATAAGAGGCTTTTGTGCCTGCATCTTTGCGGAGACCTGTCCCAACAACAACATCTTGAATTAAGTTGTTGATGAATGAACTGTGTTATGACCTGACTAAGCGCAGGACTCTAGGAAGGAAGAGGGAAGGTGGACTCAGTGTTTTACATCATGGAAGCTTAGTGTTCAAACAAATTAAAGTTTATGGACAGTGTTTCTCTGAACTTAGAGTCTGAAGATTTAAAGAAAAATAGAAAATATTTCTGAATGAAAAGGCCTGTGTATATGATTATGTAAATAAATAACTATATGTTTTCCTTTTAATTTTTTTCATCCTATTCTTTTTACTGCACTGTATGAAGGAGTAAAAACTTTCTTTACAGTGTCCATCACCGTGTTGCACAAGAACAGCTATATTACCTTGTACCTTGTACTGTACACAATATTATGATATGTGTTTTTATGGTACAATATTACTGTTTCACTATTATTTACCACGGTTATCCTCAATATTGGTAATTATTGACAGCTCTTCATTAAATATAAGTGTGCTTGTAACATAGTAACTCAGAGCTGAAGGAAAAGCAGAGAAGCAGCAAATGTTTTCTCCATTAACCATGTTCGAGATCAGAGTCCTGGTTGGAGGTCAGTAAATCACTTCAGTGCTTTGTGTAAAAAAAAACAAAACGGTGGCTACAGCTTTTTGTAAAAGAGGAATAAATATGTGCACAACCACAACCCTCAAAATCCCTTGGAAAAAATCATTTTTTGTTTTAAGCTTTTCCAGTGGTCTGTTGCTGAGACAAGGTTGCAGTTTAAAAAAACATTTTGCATAAAGTTAGTAACTATTACTTTGATTCAGCTTTTACTGTAACATAACAAAAAGGACAGCCGAAGTAGTTCACTCACTTTGTTGAGTAGATGGTGCTCCAGCAAGCAACTGATAAGACACGTTTAGGGGCAAATAATCTCCCTGTTCAACCCAGGACTCCTTTTTAACCAACCTGTCTGCTTCCCAGGTAAGCTCATTTGGAACTGGTTCTTCCTGTGAGCTATTCAAATTCTGCAAAACAAATACATACTGTTAGAATGGAAAATGTATGTATAAAATGTATTGCTTTTAAAATGACACCTTTGATGTTTTGCACATTGGAAGTACAGAGCAATGCAATTACAGCTCATGTTTTCTGAATACTCCATTATTAGAATATCATAGGCTAAAATGGCTGAAAGAATAAAATGGCTGAAAAAGCCCTTCTTGCTCATCCTGTGTATGGGTTTGACCGTACTCACAGCAGTCAGAAAGGAAGAGAGGTTTAACAAGTATAATCCCCCAATGAGAAACAGCACGGCCACAACGACCTTCTTCTTCATTTGAAGCCGCATTTCCTGTCACACACCCATGCGTACATTGGCGCACATACAAAGACACAACCACACAAGAAAAACATTATGCCAGTGTGTAACTCAGTCAGCACAACAGAAAATAATTCAGGAGTAATGAGTTAATGAATGTTTCAGAGGGCTCAGATACAGTAACAGGTTAGACTGAAATGCATATTTGTTGTGAGATCAGATATTATAAATAGTAAGATCTAGTGAAGTTTGCACCCTATTTGGGCTGTTAAATATACTGTGATAGTCTAAGCCACAAAGTACATTGCAGTGAATTGTGCTCTATTGTGTTTTATCATACCGCAAAACCAACAGTTAGAAGATTAATCTGACTCTGTACAAACTGCTTGATGTCACTGCTTGTCTCATGCTGTCAATGACAGAAAACCAAAAGAAGATGCATTTAACTAATGCTGAATTCTCTCTCTCTCTCTCTCGCCCTCTCTATCTTTTTTCTTTTACCAAAAGTCACACAGAATGACTTAAAAAAAAATCTCTAGTCTAAAATAATCAGTTTTATATGGTCTTGGTACAATTGGCTGAGAACAAATTTGAAAAATACTTTTTGCAACTTAAATAAATTCTTTCTCTGTAGTTTGTTAAAGTTTCCACAAATTTTCACAACTTTCTATTATCCTGATTCAGAGGTATTTGTGGCTGTCTTTCAAGGCCAAAATGTCTGCCTTTTGTGGACATATTTAGGGATTAATGCTAGTTATTGTTTGAAATTACAATAACAATAATAACAATAACAATAACCATTATAATAATAATTGTTGTTGTTGTTGTTGTTGTTGTTGTTGTTGTTGTTGTTGTTGTTGTTATTATAAGTAGTATTAATGGTAGTAGTAGTAGGCTGTTTGAATTCTTTAAGTGCTAATAAAAGGTGCTTAATGTTTCCTTTTCTATCTTCTCCAGTAGGGCTACACTGGACCATTGTTTACGAAAGGAAAATAAGAGAGATATACAATCAATTAGTTTAAGACCCTAATCAGCCAATTAACCTGTTAACAATAACCCAATAACACAAAAACTCTGTCCTTTAAGAAAGAGTAATGTAAGCCTTTTTCTAGCCAGGTGAAGCTTTTTAATTCAGCATGGTTAAAACCTAAGGAAAATGACATGTACAGTTGTAAATCTGAAAGTCTAACATTATTATTAACATTGTTATTTTTATACTGTCATACTAGATAATAGAGCTGCACTGTCATTGGAACTAATACATGGGAACTGAAGAAAGAGATGACGAGAAAGACAGTCTGGATGTGGGTTAGAGATATGGTCCAACAGCAGTTTGTTAATGACAATGCAGCACAGTGGGGACACAGATGTTTCATTGATGAGACCAGGGGCTGCACTATGAAGCCAGTTCAACATTACTGGGATATCTCACTAAACCTAACAAACACAGTCCAGCTAAGTGGTAACACAACGGTGGTTATCAGCCCAGTTTTTCCCAAATTTAGACATAAGTGCGCACACAGAAATGGGTTGTTATTTGTGGTATATAACCAATCACAAACATGGACAAGCATATTTTAAAAAATAAGAGCAAACTATGGACTAATAAGCAAACACAGAGAATTTAAGCACATTATTTGGGCCAAAAGATACAGCTGCAGGAAGGAAAGCTGGCAGTGTCACCATATAAAACAAACAAACATCCAAAGGAAGTGTACTGATCACATAATACCTAGTTGAAAGAGAAGAAGCTCTTGTTTAAAGGAAGTTTATTCATTGCTGTGTGACTTTTCACAAAGTTTTTTTTAGACTGCTTCTACATCTTGTTTCACTTTGACATAGTTAGAGCATGAATAAACTGGATTATGAAATGTGTGTATACTTTCTCATAAGTCATTGATTAAACTTTTATTTCACACTCAGGGTTCGGACACAGGATTGGACATTACCCTAGAGGACATGCCAAAGTACAATAAAAGATCTTACAAAGAGATGTTATGGTTTTTTTTATATATATACCCTATGGCCTTTATGTACTTTGTCACCTTTGTTATTTTTTTTCTTTTTTTTCTTACTGCAAGGCTAATTTTCCTTTAGGGACAGATTAAGTTGAAAGTTGAAGTTGAAGGGATAAGTGTAACAGGCGTTGGTTGTGTGCGGATTAAAAAAAAAAATTCCACAGTCATTAAGCTAGCAAATAAATCTTTATATGAGCTTTCTTGTTACAGTTTGAATGGTGCTCTCTTCTGCAGCCAAATAATAAAAAAACAAAATAAAAAAATCACTTGCACAACACCATCAAAGTCTCTAAATAAATATTTTCATGGCATTATTTTTTAGTCACTCATATGATTTTTATTAAATTAATGTGTCTCTTGGAAATATTCTTGTGGCCTGTTTGACAGTTTTTGACTTATTCCTTCCCCCAGTGCTGTCAAACAAACCAAAAATAAATATCGTAAACGTAATTCAAAATACGAGCTGGCCTGACTATCACATTTTATGAGAATTACAAGCAAAAGACTTTGGTGCTTCAGTCTCTCATGTTATCATTGGGCTCAGAGCAGTTGGCAGTAGCGCTTCATGGTATTTGGAGAACTACATAATAGAGATAGAGAGTTCACACCCTTATTGACTGTTTCTCAGTTTGTATTTGAACTCTTTTATACTGTTTTCCATTGCTTTTGTGCAGTGGTTGTTTCTTACTTGTTTAAGTGCTCTAGTTTAAAGGCTCTGTTGCCAAAATAATCGCGAATGATCCAAAGGTAGTGCGGTTACAGTGATTGAGGGAAGGCAAGAAGTAGGCTTGCTGTGTATGCGCTGTAGAACATAACTGAATGGTAGGTCACCGTCAGAGTATTATCAAGCTGAGACAGGCCACTTCCCTTCACCTCTGGTACAGGGAAGGCTCGGAGCATCCTCCAGGCTCTGCGCCTTTGTTTAGTCAACAAGTATTCTCAGCCTTCTTGCTGGCACCAATTACAGGTCAGGCCCCTTTATTTATATGTCTACGCAAATCCTTCACGGTAATTTGAAGGTCAAAACTATATTTACTGCGGTTCCTGTCTAAACCCAGCTGAGGGGGCAGGTGCCTCGGCGGGCAAACAGACTTAGTGAAGACCATGTTGAAGAAATAAATACACAGAATGAAGCTAGGAAAGCTCTAACTAGCCCATAACCAGAAGTTCTTTTAGAGAAATAGTCTGAGAACAATGTTTTATATAGTTACACTCGAGGAGGAAAGCTATCGGCTCATTGTTAGTTATTACTGAGGAACAGGCTACTGAAAAGAAACAAAAATGATAGGTAGCTCACTAATGAGAGTTGGCAAAACACGGTGTTTAAGTGGGTCGTTTCAAATGCGAACTTCTGTAACTGGTTAATTAACTACATTGGTAACATTTCACACCATCGTTTCCATCGAAAAGCAGCCTTCAGAGTGACACAAATGTGCGACAGAGTGATAAGCAATTAAAATTTTATCATATAAAGCGCGGCCATTGCGTCTTCTTCCAAAAAGTAGCAAAAAGGAAATGAAATCGCCTGAAAATATCGTGGCTGTCCACTGCGTACAGAGAAGTGCATATCGGGAGAGTAATGTTACAGTTAAAATAGGAACCAATGTCGGCATGTCAGCTCACCTCCCTCGGCCGCTCCGCTTCGGCTCAGGCCGGCGCACACGGCGGGCTGTCGTCCTTAAACGGAAATTAACATTGACAGAAAAAAACGTGACTCGACCGGTTGTCAACCATGAGGCTCAACCAACGTTACCACAATGTGTGTTTTTATCTACCGTATTTTACAAGGCAATGCAACAGCACGCTGTAGGGGAGGGGGCACAACCAGCCAGGTGACACTGACCTGATCCAACAGGTGTGTCGGGAACGTAGTGACATTCTGAAGTCTGTGTGGTTGTCCTTCAGACCAGCCGGTTCACTGACTACAGAGAGGCAACTCTGTAGCCTTTAACGGACCCACCAACTTATTTAAAGAGACACAAACTCATAGCGGTGCAAGACAAATCAAGGTTTATTTTTAAACTGACAGAAGTCAGTTCATGTTTGTTTTCCGTCACCTTGAGCCAGCTATGTATCATAATAACCTCCATTGTACAAGTGTAAAACATTATTAAGATTGGCCATCGGTATACTGCTGTGAACATCATTATATCAGTCCCAACAGAAAAAAAATACATAAATAGATTTGTGTGCAGTGAGACCAGTCCTCCACAGTCCCCATTGGGCTAAACCCACCTAATCCCAACTATTCTGTAATCTACTTATTAAACTCAATTGTTAAAAAAAAGCAAACTGCTGAGAAAAATGGCCTTCAGTCAGAGTTTATTTCTTCTGAATGTGGTCTTGTATAATGATGTTTTTCTCTGTTAAGACTTCACTCTCACATCAATATTTTTAGCAGAAAATCCACAAAGTGAGGTAAGTTGTTTTAATGCATTCCCTTTGCTTAAATTTTATATGTGTTTTGTCTGTTAACTTATTGATCCTCACAATTTAGCATAAGAGGGCGCTGTTCGACAGTTAGGTTTGGTTAGGGGTTCAGTGTGCTCAATGTGCATCTTTGTATGGATATACAGTGAGTTCAATAGTGTGTTTGTAAGACATTTATTCTCTCTCTCAGAACAGAGTGTTTAATACAGTGGTAAGGATGGAGAGAAATCCCTTCAGAGCTTTGTCATCTCTTGGTTGCTGCTTAAGAGTCACTTTGACTTTATCCTCTTCTGCCTCTTTTCTCACTGTCTCTCTCCTGTTCAGTCCGTCAGCTGCTACTTCCTCTTTGTCTTTCACCTGCACCTCGTCCCCACCCTCCACCACCACCTCTCCCTCACACATGCCTTTCTGTGATACTGCTCTTGTATTTGCATTTCCAGTGTACAATAACTCCCCCAGTATGAGCGTGCTGTTGGGTGTGTCACTAGTGTGTGTGCACTGAGTGTATGTGTACAGGTAGACCCTCCAGGGGAGTGTGTGTGGTGGTGTGAAGGCCAGTGTCTGGATATTGACCAGCTGCATGGCAGCCTGAAGGCTCTGTGGTGAACAGTTGAGTATAGCAGTGCTCTGGACCCATTCTTCCAAGCACACAAAACCCTCTTCCATTTTCACAGCACCTAACAACCACAAAACAAGGAACAAATGCAGAGAAACTGGTGTCAGAATGACAAAAAAGTGATGACATTATGTGGCATTATGCTCCTCTTAACCACAGTTCCTGCTAAATGACAAAGCAGGAAAGAATATCCAGTCAATTACCTTGCTTAGCATGCAATGTCCCTTTTTGCAGCCATAAACGCTCAAACTCCTCAGGGCTGAGAGCCGGGGAGAGGGACAAAATGAGGGGGGCTGGGACGCTTGAAGCTGGGACGTCAGCAGAGGAGGCTGCATAGTGACTGGTAGTGTCTGAGCCTGGAAAGAATGTGGAGGGTCAAGGAGATAAGGAAGGGAGATACACAGAGAGAGGAGGAAGGAAGAAAAAGAAAGAAAAGGAAATAAGAGAAAAAGAGAAAATGGACAGAGGAAAGTAAACCATGAGGATAAATTTTAAGTTGGAGAAAGACAGAGAGAGAGAAAGGAGGTAGTGAGAGTATGAGTGAAAAAGGATGAAATTTGTGATTAAAAATGGCACCACATTTCCAGAAATGTATCTTAACCTTTGGGGAATAATAAAAAAAAGGAATTTCTTCCAAAATAACACAACTTCCTATGTAAACTATGCCCATGGGAAACCATTTTGGCTGCATGCAAATATGTGAGCCTCTCAGTTGCATCACTGTAGGAATGAGTCATCTACAGTGGCTTCAGAAAGTATAAATGTTTAGTTATTGCACAGTGTTGTGTTTTTTCCATTTTTTTTCAACAAAAGTATTCATTTATAAACATACACATAAGAAAGTTTCCATTAAAGCCCAGTCCAATGAAATATGTAAAGTTTAAAAAGTTAAATGAAGAGATAACATGAACAGAAATTTAAGAAAAATCTTTCTTTTTATATTTACAAATGCAATTAAAGGAGTTCATGAAGCGAATTCCATTTTGGAAGCAACAGTCAAGGGTGAAGCTGACCGATGCCTTCAGACAGTAAGAGGTGGTGGTTATGGGTGTGGTTTAGTTTTGTTGAAAATCAGAAATGCCTGCAAGCAAGTAAACAATGGTGGCTGCTAAGGAGGTTAGTGTGGATGCGACACTACACTTCACTCGTTAAAAAAAAAAAAGAATGACACTGAAGGCTTTTTTGATGGAAAAGACATTTTCGTTCTTTCCCTGACTGGCTTCGGAGAGAATACTTAATGTGACAGACAGAACGTTTGCCCATTCGCCTTCCAACTTTTATTTTGAAACGACCTGCCTCTTCCAAACACTGTATGGGCTGTATCTCAGATGGCCGTGCGAAATGACTAAACACATCACACCTCACACCTGCAATAACTGAAACTGGTTCTTTGTGAAAGGGTTTGATTTAGTGATAATGATGCTAGTTGCAACCGGTTTTCAAAGTTTGAGTCAGTTAGTCTTGAATGAAGCCCAACAGTGCATATAAACATATTGATCTCTTATCTTAAACATAACCTGCGCTGAAGCAAATTAGCTGCTAACTTCCATTTGCAGGGCAGTAGAATGGACAAAATTGGACTCTTGATGGCCAAGCAGCCAAAGATCAGAGGGTGTTGTGATCACATCGTTGCAGTATCCCCCACAACATCCCTGATTAATCTGCTGCAGTCGGTGGATGATCTGTGTTCTGAGCCACAGAGCACAAGCAGGAGGAGGGAATCTGGATACTGTTTTACATCAATGAGGCTTGGTGTTTTTTCAGATTTCAGACTTTTAATATGAATTTCTTGACCAAATTATCATCACTATCTTGTTGCTTTTGATTACATAACTGAAAATGCAAAAAAAACCCCAAAAACCTGGGCTAATAGGTCCATGGGTATATGTTTATAAACATCTCCATATATTGCTCTTTTATCTTCTGGTCATTAACATTTTTATCATGTCCTATGTTTTGTTTGAAAGACAAAAAGCTGTCATTTTATTGGGTGACCCTGTGTTGTTGCACAACAAAATGAAAGGACGAATAAATTACCTCACACCTTTATGTCAGGTAGTTTTAGTTCAGTGTCTGCTGACACACTTCTTAATGGGGTGAGGATTAGTATAGCTGAGAAAGTCTCATAGTGACATGTGAACAAAGTTAAATATGACTGCTGCAAAATTATTAGACAACTATTTTTTAATTCTGAAAGACACTGTACAGCACCTTGTCTTGAAAGACTTACCCCTGTAAGAGATATAATACAGAAATAACTTGATGTCTTCACTCACCCGACTCAGCCTTTTGAACTTGGCAACAGTTCAGTGTGTCTGAGAGGTCAGTGTTAGGCTTGGGGTCAAAGGTCACATGTTCAGGGCTTTCTCTGCTGGCTGGCTCTGTCTCTATGGTGCCCTGCTTCAGAGGTTCCAGAGTGTTAAAACTGAATGCCCACTGGCTGATGGGCTCTGCAGGGCGGCCAATCAGAACACCCAGCGAAGGATCTGATCTCCGACCCTGCAGGACCTTTTGTGTTGCTTCTGTCCCACACTGCAACAAGCGGTAGTAGAGGAATGCTTGGTCTCGTACGCACATGTCTGTCTCCTCCTCTAAAAAACACAGAGTTAACACTGTCATCTCTTCCTCTCTTCTTCTACAAACACACAAATGCATGCACACAAACATACTTGTATTTACATACTTGTTAAGACCTCCACTAACATAATGTGTTCCCCTTGCACTTTCTCTTAATCTTAAACACGACAATTAATTGCCTAACCCGAACTCTCACCTTTAATGGTCCCCAAAGAGCCAAAACGGGGATATTACAATGAACTTGGAATGTATAAAAGTTGACTTACACACCATTTATGCTCACAACCCATTTTTAGACATATTACTTTATGAATAAGCATGTCCAACTCTAGAAGATACTCTATAAATAACTTCATGACCATCAAGCATATATTTCATAGCGGTTGCTTCTGCCAGTAAATATCTCCCTCCATTTCCTTGGTGTGAGTTTACTAATCCATGGTGTTTTTTAATTTTGTTTTTAAATAACCATGGGTTCTATTTCATCCTCCCTGACCCTGAGAGGTGGTGCTTTAAGTACTGAATGAGTTCTGGCATGTGCAGGTTGAGACACTACACAAACAAAGTCATCTGTGACCACAGATAGGCAAATTCTTCCTGTGTTGTCAGAGGGTCTGTTCCTTCTAATCCTTTTGCTTTGCAGGTTGACTATAGTTAGCGTGAAGCTAATTACTTCCATTACTTAGCCGGAGCTCACTATAGCCGAAGCTAGAATGTTTGCATTACTTAGAGCTCGTCAGTGGTAGCCTTGTGACCGCACCTGGTAGGTGGTTACCCCTCACCAGAAAGCTAACTCCAGTCAAAA
>JAPZDZ010000002.1:1232930-1260697 GCA_029783805.1 Acanthurus tennentii | reverse complement strand
AGGCTGATTTGAGTGAGATGGGTGTACAGTTGGAGCATAATAAGATGATCTAGAAAGGGTTGGCGGGTGAAAAGCTCTGTTATCAGATGGAACAGGCAGAGTTGTCTCTGCAACAGTTCAGGCTTGAGTTAATAAAAATGGATAGCCTGTCACTGATGCTTCTGTTAGGGAGACCTCCTGCAGGAGAATGACTTAGGTGCCGTGAAGCCCGGAGGCTTCTTTTCCAAGGAGTTGAACTCCTACCAGCTAAATTACTCAACAATGGAGAAAGAAGTGCGAGCCTTGGTGCGGGCATTAACACACTTTGACGTGCCTGTTGTGGTCTACACCAGGGGTTCTCAACTTCAGCCCAGGACCCACATTTTCCCATGGTCATTAAGTTGTGACTCACTTCTATAGAATACAAACCAAGCAAATTTATTTTTGAAAAATAGCCGTCAAAAACCAGTTGAGAATCGCTGGTCTACACCAACCACAATCATTTGACCTGTCTCACTTCTCTGAAGTGTCTGAATCAGAGATTATTCTGGCGGTCTTTGTTGTTACAATCATACTGGTTAGACATTATGGGGGTTAAGGCTCTGACAACGCGGTGGCGAACGTGATGTCAGAGCATCTTGCCAGTAACCCTTCCGATGTTTAACTTCCATTGCTGATGCATGTTGTTTATTTCCTTGTGTCCTTTTTTTCCCCCCTTTCCTCTCTTAAATCGCTTCCCTTGGTACCAGGTTGCCGAGGGAGAGGGTGTGATGGCGAGTGCTAGAGGTCGATAACAGCATCAGGTCAGTTGTCTCTATGAGTTTTTTTTAAAAGTTGTCCACTGGTTAGCTCTAAGCCCAATATGGAAACGTATTTTGTGCATAGCCAATACAGGGTGAGTACAGATATTCTATAATGTCACAGTTACGTACTTTTAATTGGGTTCCGGGGTTGGAATCTGTTCTCACGGAGGGGGGTGTGACGGCCACCTGCTGCAGTAGGGCCTGTTCTGTGTTTCCCCCTTGATTTGTTGCTTGTCTGTTTTCTGCAGGTACCTAAGTGGGCGGGTCTCACTTTGGGTGACTGGGAGCACCTGGCCAGTCTCCCTGATCCTTTAAGATCTGGCAGTCTCCCTCAGTCCCCTCTCGTCTCTCGACCTCGTTCCCTCTGGCATTGCATTTTTTGCTCTGTTGGTTTCGGCCTAGCTACTTTATTTTCGCACCTTCCAAAATACACACACACACTATCACATGCACCCATCGACAGACATACTGATACTCCCACTCAAACCTCATTTCGTGCTTATGGTTTGGTTGCTGACTTTATTATTTAAATAAATTTACAAGGAAGTTTATTAAATTAAAATGTTATTTGTTAACATTTTAATTTAAATTTTAACATTTAAATTTGTTTAATTTAAATTTTAACATTTAAATTTGTTAACTTTCACGTTCAACCTGTGTCTCTCCATTTTTTGTCATGGCTTACGAGCCAGGTCATGACAGTACACACATATTATATATTTTTCCCAAAGTGACCTCACTAAGTAAGAGTGTGTGTGTGTGTGTGTGTGTGTGTGTGTGAATTTACCTATAGCTGAGATTGCAGCCTGTGCAGTGTCAGTGTTAACGTCAGTGCAGTATCCTTTCAGCTCATCCAATATCAATGCTACATTCTCATCATTAACCAGCTCCACTAGCACCTGCAAATGCAACAGTTTTAGCTTTTGTCAAAACATTATACTACTACTAAGGCAGCACAAGTAATCCAATATTAATTAGGCTCGAGACACTGGCTTTCCACAGTTAACTGAAGATGACTAATTGCTTTACTGAAGTTTAAAATACATGATCTGCTCATAGAAAACTCTGATATAAAATCTGTGCATGTATCACCTGCATCTTTCTTTGCTTGATGTAGGCTGGCTCAGCATAGCCACAGAAGAATCGTTTGTAGTGCGCCCCCATTAGACCAGGGAGAGAACGCAACAGCAACTGAAAGACATCAAAGACAAAAGTCAATTTCCCAAACTGTACCCTTGCAAACATCTGACAAGAGCAATCAACTAACAAAGTAACAAATCAACTCATGAAAACTGTGAAACAAAAATATTAATGTACTTTGGATCTCTACCCCACTCAGCACATTGAAGCACGCACGCGCACAACTGATAGGGCTTTGGTGAGGCTCAATTTGACAGTGTACTCAATTAGACTAACAAGTGACAGTTCTCTGGACACAAAAGCCTTGTTGATGGTAGAGCTCAGAGAAAAGTGACCAGACCGGTCTAGAATGATGAAAAATCCCCCTGCACTGGAGCACTGTGATTTTACTGTCATGCAAAGAAGTTAAGCAGTAATTAAAATTTGTGAGTTAAAAATAGTGTTTCCTACAACAACATCAGCACTAATGTTGTTGGTACTGTTGAAGGATTTTTAATTACTTTACTACATATAAACAATTTTGCCTTGCACAGACTACTCAAAGCTACATATTATAATACAAAGGTCCATGATAAATGCATTTATCAGGTGCTAACATTAGCCAGGCTTCATGAAGGCTGATAAAGAATCAAAATGACACACACATATCTGAGCTGTCAAATTAAAAAATATAATAAGTAAACTTAAAAATGAAAAAAACTTGAAAATGGACACGTAACTGGTCAAGAATCACTGCATTTTAGACGCAGTTTTTTAGTTTTGGAAAAAAAGCTTTTTCGCAAACTTTCTATACATATCTTTTATCTCTGCCTTTCCATGAGCTACAGAGAACACAGAACTGCAATACCCAAGTGAGAGGTGTTAGTATCTTATAAGGTATGGTGCTGCTTTACATTTTATCCAAGGACAGTACATGATTAGAATATAAGGAAACGTTAATGCTAACCTGTATGTGGCAGAGAGCAGTAAACCTTATCTCTCTGGACGCACTCCCACAGGCAGCCAGCAGGGGTCCACGTGCTCGCTCCAGGGCCGCCAGACTAACAGCAGGCAAGCCAGAGCAGAAGCTGAGGAAGAGGCTCAGGGTGGCTGCCATGACGAGTGGGTGGGGGCTGACCAGGTAGGCATCCAACAGGGACAGGATATTAAAGAGCTCATCCTCTGACTGAGGCCTGTAACGCTGAAGGATCCACAGCATTTCACACTGACCCCAAACATCAGACTCTTTCAACCTGGGATGACACACAGAGAGTTGTAAACCCTAACCAGCATATTAACCACCAGTGCCTGCTGATTCTGTCAACTGAAATATAAACTAATAGTAAAACTAGAGAGCCACCATTGGTGTTAAACCCAGAGATGGATAGTGACACAATACAATAATTGCACATACGTAAAACTTTTCTTTTGTGGAGCAAGTACTTTGTATACTTTTGCATAGCTATACTCAGTTTATTCTAAATCCTATCTTAAGTCAGTAATCTACTTTTCCCCTTCTTTTTACATTGCATTTGCCAAATACCTCTGTACAACTAGCCTGCTAAATGGAGTGATATAGTGTAAGGAGGGGGACACAATAGGAGTTCCTCAAGTGCACTTCCAAGATGCAGTCTCAGGTCAAAGCTATTGGTTTGACAAACTCTAATATCCTTTTTCAAAGCTAGCTAGGCTGCCTTACGCAGAATAAGTGGATGGTTGCTCAAGGTCCTGGAATAATTTTTGATTCAGATCTTTGATTTGATTAAGTTTAAAATGTTTTTCAGTCATGCTTCTTTCATTTAGAAACAGAACCTCTTGACGCAGCTATTTGCAAAGACCCCACAGTCATGATCGAAGGCTCTGCCCGCAAACCTATGCTTTTTTGCTTGTCTTTATAGTCTCAGGCAAATCCGTATCTGCCCCACTAGAAATTATGAAATCCTTATCAAGTCTTTCTAATTTCTGGATTAACTAGACAAAGTCTGACACCTGTCCTCTAACCTCCTATTGCCCCTAATCATTATATTAAGGTAGTTCTAAGTGGGCCATTAAGGGACAATAAAGTAAGTAAAATGTCATTTCAAACCCATATGGACAAAATGAAAAAAGACATGAAATAACAGTCTCCGCAACACGTTATTGCTCATTGTGAGGTAAGGTTTTCATTATAAAGACTGATTAAGCTTCCACAATGAGTTTTCTGCTTCAGTCTTTCATCGACTATTACTTTAAACATTTTAAACAATTTGAAATATACTGTGGAGACCAAGTCTGCTTATTTATTAGGCTTTTAACCTGAGACTCCTGTCACAACTATCCTACCTCATCACCTTTCAACAATGGAGAATATGGAGGAAGGTGTCTTGCATACTCCAAATCAACCTATACTAAATACTATTTAGCGTTTATTTGGGTATATGGGACAACCCAAAGTCCTTGTTGAAAAAATGAAAAATTCTGAGTTAGATTGAGGGAGTAAGTGATTAAAGGTGCTCATTCTTTATATGAACTTTAAGAGGAAGGTGTCCTGAAATCCCTTTATAGTCTTATTTAGCAGTTACGTTAAGCTAATAATCAGTTTTGAAGATATTACGCATTGCCTTGTACATACTTTCAGCTCTGGGTGTGGTGTGAACTGGTGGAAATAAACCCATCCCATCATCCAATCTTCACAAAATCATCAAACTGTGTCTTTTCTGTTTGTATAGAAACCTCTGGGGGTAGAAACTGGCAGCACCTGGGCCCTTTGAGCTAGTGCCCGTTAAAAACTAACATGGAGCATTTGCGTCTCCAGTGGCTTCCATCCTGTTTGGTTTTGACCTTGTTTTGTCTTTAGTTTAATTTTTTCCTTTTAGTTTGTTAAATTATACAATTCTATGTAAAATATCTTATGTGGTTGATCTTGCTTGTAACATTTCCTGAGCCAGTTTGTGACAACACACTTACACACTGTTTCCACTGTTTACTTATGCTTCATGCCAATTAACAATTGTTAATGTGCAAACACTCTAAACCAAGACTGTAAACATTATACCAGATTAACTTTGGCATGCTTACCATTGTCATTATGAGCATGTTGGCTAGCTGATGTTAGCATTTAGCTGAAAGTACTGCTGTGCATCAGTAAAGTTTCTGAAAGTCTGGCTGCAGACTCTTAAAAACAAGAAACTATAGATTTGTGAGTCATTTTTATAGAATGACGTCATCATCTTCAGTATAAAATAGGCTTGGGGCTCAGAGCCATAATCAGAGTAGGATGGTCAGACAGTCCTGAGACACGGGGTTACACACTGTGGTTTCCTTCCAGTTCTGATATAACTACTGCTACAACAGTATTTTCGTTAACCTCTCCAGGAGCTGCCATTGTTGTATGCAAATGAACTGTCCCTTATCACCTAAACCACACTCACTGTTGGTGGTGTTCCTCATGAGCCCCTGATTGGCCAGAACCACAGTGGTTTTAATCTTAATTCTGATGTAAAATCATATGATAGAAAGTAGTATATAAAACAAAATATTCCATTTGAAAGAAAAGAAATCTGGCAATTTACAGCCTGCAGTTTTAAACTGGGTCATTGCACATGTAGCATCTAGACAGCTCTAATTTTTTCCAGGTGAAACTTTCTTAAAGCAAAACCAGGACTATTAGGAAGCACTGGCACCCAGTTTGACTAAGCTGGTTTGATTAGAGCTACAACATAAAACATTTTCAAAACAAATTACAGCACAGTTCTTCGAGTGTGGCTTAATGTGTATAGAAACCATTCAACCTACATTTAGTGTTATATAGCCTAAAGTGCACTGTTTGATATTTATTTTTCCCTCATGGTATAGCTGTTTTAGGCCTTTTAGTTAAAATTCTGCTGCAGACTCTTGCAGCATGGTTTAAACTAGACGTGAACCATGTACATAGAACACACAGTACTGACTTTACCTCTATATATTTACTGCACTGTAAATGGTGCAAAAAAATGTTACATGCATGACCATTAACTTTCTATAGAAACATGTTTGATTGTTTAAGTCACACAGACTGAGCACAATAAGGCTTTTGTTTCATGCAGTAAAAACTCTCAGCAAACCTGTTTAGGAGGTGATGAGCTATAGGTTTGTTAATAGCGACTCCTCCTTCCTCCTTCAAGATCTCCTCCAGAGCTCGGAGGCAGTTCACCATGACCACAGGGTCTGGGTCTCTTAGAAGACTGTACAGCTCATTCACCACTATGGCATCTGAAAGATATCATGGAAGAGAAGTGTGAATCTGATGTGTGTTCATATGTAAAAAGCATGAAAACATGTTTAAACATGTACATGTCAGCTGGTTATAAAAGTAATATTACTTTACTTGGAATATGGTCTTAGGAAAAAAGCAATGGCTGGCAAATCATTTCTGTTTATAGCAGTGTGTTGTTTTGGATTGTTATGTGTTTTGTATGTGTATAATGTCTATAATTCTAGGTCTAAATGTCCAGACCAAGTTTCCCGCTATTTCTGTGTGATTTGTGTCTGGTTGTTTGGTACATTTGGTAAGATTTAAACTCATGTAAAAGCTGAGTTGTTTTACTAAATAAGTGTAATAGCTGGTCATGTAGAGCCTTGACTGGTACCATGGCTTGAAGTTGTAAGGGATTAGGTGGTGCCTCATACTCTGTGTCTTCATCAATGACTGTAAAAAGATCAACGACATGTCAGCTCCTTCTAAGTGAAGCTGAAAAATCTTGATCACCCCCTGGTGTCTAGCTGGAGTAAAGGTTATAAATTCTATCTCTCAGGGCTAGCAGATGAGCATGGACCACACTAAATAACAGAAGTGCACATCAAATAAATTTTGCCCACAGACCATTTCTGTCATTTTAGGTAGTTCTTTATCACACTGATGTGTGTTTAAGTGTCCTTTTTTGATTAGACTGGTTTTGACCAGTTACTTGAGGCTAAAGAACAGAGGTAAGCATACATAAATGAAAGCACACCTCAAAACAATGCTCCATCTGCCGCTAACTACTGTGCAGATTATAGTGCCAAATGACATTACTATTGTACAATGAAAGCATCCATATTAGTGATACTGATTTTTGTATGTGGGAGGAAGTAGAGATATGTCTTTGAGCCTTTGACAGTCAGCAATACTGGTTAGAGAATAAGGGTAGGTGGTGTTATGGTAGTTATGATTTGAGTGCAGTTAGTTAAGGAGTAAGTGCAGCTGTGTAAGAAGAGAGTAAATGAACTAAAAGTACCATTTATTTCAGGTCAATGGGAACAAAGCCTGATAAAGCTGCATTAATTGTGTAAAAACTGACTGAACTGACTCTAATATGTGACTTTGGAACAATGGAATATGAAAATCAGCTTTTGCCTTCAGCAAATTATTTTGTTCAAATTTTGAGGCAAAGATTCGAACATTTCAAGACAATACATTAAATGTTATTTTCATAACCAGGTTCGAACATCATGTAGTCTGAAGAATGGTTGGTCTCCAAGACACAACCTTTCAAAAATGAAATGAAATGAAAGATGCTGTACAGTGATCTTTACACATATATCAAGGTTTTGGCAAAAGACAAAAAGTAGATCATATGGTTCTGTTCATTCTAGTGTTTGTTCTGGTGTTAAATCCTAATTCTTCACCCTAAGCCAATAAAGGTTTTTCCTTTCTCAGGTATTGAACCCCTCACCCATTTCTTTTTTTTACTATTGTACAACAACGGTGTCCTCATGTCCTCGCAAGCCCTCATTCATTATGTATTCAACTTCTGTATGTGTAAGCATACCCCAGTGACTCTGCTGTAAAAGCTGTCTTACAAAACATTCTTCATTGCAAATATTATTTAATGAGCCGGATAAAAGCCTATAATTTTAAATGTGTCAAAAAAAGTTTCTTTCAGCACTAATAATACTACACTGAATGCTTTAAGACAGTCCTCTTTTTTCCATGCACCTTACAAGCAGGTCTGAACCCCAAAAGTGTCACTATATTACAGAGACCGATAGGAAGAATGACAGTAGGAAAGATTACTAAAATAAGACAGCTGTATGTTCACCATACCGATCTCTGAGTTGGGCTGGAGATTGTGCAGTTTTGCCCAACCAAGTACAGCCACTCGTCGTACACAAGCTGCTCTGTCTCTGAGTCCTGCAGTCAGAGGCTGCTCCACATACTCCACCAGACTGGGTAACCTGTGACACATGATAACACAGTCAATCATCGATTTATTGCAGCAGTCAAAGACCGATGTGGAGGTTTGTACTGAGGTCGGTGAGTACAGCATCTCACCTCAGGTTGGTCATGTTCCTCAGGGCCAAGCTGCGGACCATGGGGTTTGGATCCTGACAATCTTTTCTCAGGGTATTAATCACTAGCAGAGACAGCTCTGGGTTTAAGGTGGCATATGAACACAGAAAGACATACACCAGTTTCTTCTGGACTATGTCTACTGTAGCACACGCTTTTACCATCTCACTGAACAGGCCTGAAACATCCACACCCTGTGACATCACCCTGGGACAGAAAGAGAGGGAAAGATCCAACAGCAAGTCTGAGGCCGCCTCATACGTTTATCTAACCATGCATACAGATTGAACTACTGTGTCTAGAGGCTGCGCAGGAGCCAGAAGAACAGTCTATCCGTCTACCTGATAACTTTGAGGACGGTATTCCTGTAGCGTAGCTGGTCAGACTGGACATTGGGGTTAGACAAAGCTCTCCTCAGCTCCCTCACCGTGTCTTCACTGCCCAGATAAGGCATGGTGGTCGCACACAGCTGACACACTGACACAGCAGAAACAAAAAGGAAATTCTGGCTCTCACATGGAAATCCATAATTATACACATGATGTTAGGCAGTAGGTAGTTAACAAAAGGACAATATAGGATCTAGAAACGTCCGACAGATATTGAATAGATATTGATCTATTCATTTCAGGTCAACATCTTTATTAGTCTACAAAACAGTTAGAGACCAGCAAATAATCTTTAAATCAATGACACACAAACGTCTCAACTTTGTACATCTATAATCTTGTTTGCACGTTTCTTAAGACACTCTTAGATATATTACCGTTTACACTTCAGATTGGAGATTTCATCTGCAACTCGGCGACTCGATTGTTTACACCGTGTACGCTTCCGCATTTCTTCTTCTGCTTTTAGTATCTCCACTTACTTACGTGCTGCTCTCTGCTGGTTGGTCCGGAAAACACTCTGACATTGAGCAACAAAACAAGTAGCTCTTGTTCAGCTGTTCAGAGCCATGTTAGCCTGTGGCCAGTTCTTTTGATATGCCCAAGGATGCAACGTGAAAGGGGTCATGCTCGACAAGGTGTCCATCTCCAGGGATTAATGTGCAACATGGAAAGTACCGTCAGCCACAGCCCGATGTAGTGAGTTAAATATTGAGTGGAATGTGAGATTATTGCTCATTTGATTCAATGTCCGGAAATTCAGAAGAATAGTAAACTACTTACTGCTTGTGTATTACAGTTGCCATCCCTATGTTCAGAGGCTGAGGCACTGGAGTCCTAAATGGTAAGATCCTTTTTATCCTCTATTTTGAATGAAAAAATAGTTGACGGTAAACAGATGCAGACTTAGCCACCACATTAATCTAAAACAAACACTTTGACTGGGACTGCTTAGTAGGTGTGGTGTATCAAAAGTTAAGTCATGGTAAAAAGTATAGTCAAGTACCATAGAGTGCAGGTTTTTTTTAACCTAATAGGTCTTTTCCCTACCACAGTGGAATCTCAATGAACTTTTCTTGGCCATCTCCGTGACACATAATATACCAAACAAATGAATTGATTAACAAAAGCAACAGTACTGTTGTTCATTTTAATATTTCCATGTTACTCAGGTGTTCACAAGTGTGCTCAGGCGCAGGCACAAAGCTAAATGTGAAATGCAAATATTAAAACCAAAACTAAATGATTTCAGTCTCTGCTTTTACCTTCAAAATAGGCAACTCATATTCACAAAAAAATACGTAACTTGGTAAGTGGCAGCAAGCTTAGACATGAAACCTTAAGTGCAACCAAAACACACATGGAAAATAAGAGAGAAATCCTATATCCAATTCCATGTTATCAAAAAGACAAATAATGATGGTGTAGTAATGCAAGCATAGAGGTATCTATTACAATGAAAAACAGATTTGCAAACAGCCCATGTGTTTTATAGGGTAAGCCCTGTGAGATGGTATGACAGTGACTTAAATCTCCTCTCAGCAGAATAAAATAAATATCATATCAAATTTGACTGGAGGGGTTTGCATAACTAAGAGCTGCTATTTATGACTCTATTTTTACTGTTCTTATGTTCTTTGTTGTGTTCTTTTACTGTTCCTATGCATTTAAACCAGCCAGTCACATAAAGAGCAGCTCAAATCTTGTCCCTGTGCCCCTACTGATTATACCTTGCACAATGACCCGACACTGCCCAGTATGGCAGCCCTAACATTGCCTTCAATAGATAAACTGTATTCGAGCCCATCTTATTTTAAGAAATGTATTTTGTCATGTTGTGTCACATTGTAAAATGGCAAATATTGCTGAAGTGGCAGTAAAAATTATAACAGTAATAAAATGTATTTGTTATATACACAAGCAGAAGAGGATTTTAAGCACAAACATAAATGTGCCCATAAATATTAGGCTAATGGGTCCAGTGGTATGCAACATAACTGCAGACAGATCCCCTCCAGCTTTACACATTTGTCACATTTATGACTGCTCCATACAGTTAAGATCTTCTAACACAGGAACATGATATCATGCATGTTTATCACTGGCATGTTTTACTCCAAAACTTGAGCATAGTTGACAGTCCAACCTTTTTTTTTTTGTCTTGCTAAACTCTAACATGAAGCTGAAACTTGTTCACAGTGAACTCACATAACACCCAAACAGAATCTCTGTGTAAGATGATGTTTTTATTGATTGTGAAAAGCAGGAAATCTACGAATACAGATAGCTGTTGACCTCCAGTTGCCTAAGTCCAACCTCATTCCAAAGGCAAACATCCACTCCACCCGACCCTGTTGGCTGGGGTTTGAAAGGCAGAGCTTCATAAATAGGAAAGATGGGAGGGACTTGATGCTGGATGGCCAGTCAGCTGACAGAAGGACATTCTGAGCACCACCCAGCCTGTCCACAGGAAGCTGCTCAATCCTTCCTGTGGACTGTGTGGGCAGAGCCAGGTGTCGGGACTGAGAAATCATTTCTTTTCCACATGATACATTCATCAACATTGGACTTCAACATCATCTGCTATCAGAGCAAAAAGGTTAACAAAAACTTCCGTTCCACTTCCCCACAGCAAGCCACTCCACTCAAACGATACTCAAACACACATTTTCACACTTTTTAGGCAGAAATGATTTGGAATGTATTTCTTCGAACTTCAGACTACTTCTTTTTCCTTATTTTGCATTTGTATAAATTATTTAAAGTCCCTTGTCTAAATTGATTAAGAAAGGACATACTACCCTGAATTTAGATTTAATTCCAAAAAAGGCGAAGTGTTGGCCTTGTTTTGGTAGATTTTCTTCATCTTTTCATAGATGAATAAATAATTACGTATGCTGTCTATTACCTCATCCACTGGGAAAAGATGATGGTGAATTTTGTCTGTGTGCTCTCAGCAGTTTAACATAAAAAGGGGACAAGGGTGACAGCAACACCAAACCACGCACTAAAACACACACACACACACACACACACGCGCACACGCGCACACACACTCGCACACACACTCGCACACACACACACACACACACACACACACACACACACACACACACACACACACACACACAAACACAGGACCGGTGTGAGAGGGGCGGTAGTTTCTATGACAAATTAGGGCTCGGTGTGGGGCTGGTGGAACTGTTTTCCTGATTTGCTGCCTGGCTTCCCTGTGGTGGAACCTCAATGATGCGGGGCTTGTCAATGATGCGGGCGCGGCGGTCACCTTTCTCAACAATTCCAATTATCCATGCTCCGCCCACTGCACCCTGACCTCCAGCTCCAGAGTTCTGGCTCTTCATCTCTGAGCAAAACTTGGCTGCCTGCTCTCTGGGCAGACACACCAGTAGCCCACCTGAATGAGGAGAAGGAGATAAATTTTAGGACAATATTGCGTAAAATAATAATCTGCACTTTCAAACAACCACTCATTTTGCCAAATGATGACTAATGCTACTACGTTCATTAAACAAACAAACAAATATTAGCAATAACAGTGATAATAATAATAATAATAATAATAATAATAATAATAATAATAATAATAATAATAATAATAAGAGGGAAAAAGGACAAAACATTTTTGTGTGGTGATCTCTGTTTAATTACCAGAAGTCTCTGCTGAAGTTCCCTGAACCAGGTTGAACAGGTTTCCGCAGGCTTTACTGACAGCAGCCATCTTGGCTATGATTGGTAGGTTGTGGATGACGAAGGCCACCTCGTTTCGTTGCTGTCTTGCTAGGTTGTTGGCATGACCTAACAACCCAAAACCTGTCACGTCTGTTGCAGCGTGGGCCTGGAACTTGTGCATTAGGCCTGCCGCTGGAGACAAAAATATGAATGGGTCAGACAATGGCTGAAACATGTTCAATCAATTTGTCATTTATACGTCCTCACACCTAAATTTAAGACTGTTATGCTGCAAGTAAATTCAGATTCATTGTGTGGAGCCACACAGATGCAAGTAATATAGAATCTTTTAGAAATTAAACAGGCAATGTGATGACTGCAAAACTTCAGGGCATAATGGCCATAGTGGAGTGTACCTGTGCGGTTTAGTGTTGCCATGGAGAACATGGCTTCCTGATAGGCCTCTTTAACTTCCTCTTTGGTGATGACTAGCTTGATCTTGTTCCACCTATCAGGCTGAAGACAAATAAAACAGAGACAGAAAGTACACATAACTAGGAAGGGTGAGGAGTGTGAACACAGAAACAATGACGACACTCCAAATAATGCTTCTATGAACAGTCAAGTTGCTGACCTGCTCGAGCCATTGGTGAGCATTCACAGCAACCTGTGTCCCCAAAGGTTTAGTCAGAACCAAGACATCGCCTGGTACAGCCCCATCCGGCCTAGGGAAAGAGAAAAAACAAAACCAAAAACACACAAAACAAAAAGAAAACACAATCAAATGTTACAATGACAGGTATATCAAATTTGTTGATTTTCTATTTTTCCTATAAAATATTCTTTTTTTAACATTTAAACTATAGCAGCAAAGTTTATTAACAAAATTGAAATAAAAGAATGTGAATTAAAATTGTACTGCACTCTACAAGATAATTAAAATAAAGACTGTCATAAAACAATAAGTGTTCTTATTTCCCCAAACCAATTTTCTGACTCAGAAAATAAACAGAAAACAGACACAATGATTTTAAATACCTCATTACAAAATAGCATTGAAAAAACACTTATTTAAACTGTGAAAGAATAATTAAAGAAGGAGCCCTTTGTGTTTTTAATCCACAATGAAGATGTGTGGACAGCAACAGTTCAACCAACTCACATGATGAACTCATTAGGCTGGCAAACAACTGAAGCTACTCCTCCTATGATGATCCAGGGGTTTATCACTGTCTGGCCTCCTGTCACAGAGGTCCCTCCCTCCTCTGCTGCATCCCGAAACCCACGAATCATCAAGGGCATCACCCGCTCACGGTCCTAACAAATACATGTATAAAATCCACAAGTCAAAGCTCTGTTTTTGGTGTACTGCACTCATTACAACTACCAAAGATTAGTTTGGGATTTACAAAAGTAGTGCCAATAAATAAAAAAGAGAGTCTACACCTTGGTATTTGTCCAAGAATACACATAATACTACCTTTTCATTCATCTTCTGGCTGACACTCAGTAACATCAGCATGTTGTCACATTCTGTGATGCCCATGGCGTAAAGATCACTGAGGACATTAGCACACGCTATCTTGCCCTGAGGGATTGACAGAGAGAGCAAAAACTAGTCAAAGTAAGACGATTCCTTTAAGAGATGTTATTACATCCTTCTTTTTTCAGATGTTGGAGTTTCACACTGAAATCATTTTTTTCTATATCTAGTACTACTAAATAAATAAAATCTATCCTTCTTTTTATGGACTATCTACATATATACATAAATACACACACAAAATGATGTGTATTCTGATTTCACCTGTAAGTAGGTAATCTACTTAATAAGAGGAAAAGTTAAATACTGGATTTTTTTTTTATTTCACATTTTCCTGTACATGTGTGTTGTTAGTCAATGAGGATTTGTATTACCAGCTTTATAGTAACTGATATATACATTTCCCATTATCAGATGAAAAATATGTTGGCACAGATAATTACCATGCAATACTAGTTTCATGTTGATGCAAGTTTTTTTGACATCTAGTAGCCACAGGTCAGTTGTGTCCTTACAGTAATTCCTGTAAGATCATGAGATCAATTTTACACTCAAGATTTAGTGAAAAACCCTGAATTTTTATTTATTTATTTATTTATTTGTGGTAAAATACAGTTGGCTATCTCCCGTGTGCTGGTTTACTCATCAGTGGTGAGCAGGGTCAAACAGGCAGCATCATGATCAAACATTTCCATTAGAGATGAATATTTAAGTTGTGCAGAGCAATAGTCGGGCTTGTATGGGGAATATTTTAAGAAAGTTCACTGGGAATATGCTGTCTTTAAGAAATATGTAAAAAAGTGTGTAAAAAGCAAATCACACAAGGTTCTTTACACCCCCAATGCATACTCTGACCCATTTGATATATTTTGCTTTACAGGTTGAAAATCTGAATAAAATGATTAACATTATGCATTGCTTCCTTGGTCATAAAATATCCTGTTATATCCAGTATTTAAACACTTGTCTTTCAGGTCATGTTTTAATAGGGGGGTATAAACCATCTTTGCCACAGGCAGTAAATAATTAACAAGATTTCAACAAAAAGCACATGATGTGTGGCGCCAGCATTGGGCAATAGTACACCTGGATTCTAACTGCAAACCTATCATAAAACATATATTACTCGTGGTACAACAGACATACAAAGTGCATGATTCATGCAAAAATATTTGCTCTGTCCACAGTTGTTAAATTATGCTCAACTGTACATATATGACAGATACTGGAACAAAAAGGATTTGTTAGAACAAGAAAGGCAATAAGAACAAAACAGTTCGGCTGTCTGTTGCTGTTTAGAGGGATGAGTTTGCTAGTCAAGAGTGGCAGGGTACCTGAGTAGTTCATTACACAGGGAAACACTTGCCAGTAGCTCACCATCATATAGGGATCCTCCACCAGAGGGTAGAAAAAGTCTGTGGTCTGCACCAGTGAGAGCCCACCGTGCCTCAGCGGAATCACGCAGGAGTCCATCCCCACACCTGGAAACACACCACAGGTAGTAGAGAAAGCTAGACTTCTGAGATATGCATATATAACATAAACATACCATATGACTGAATAGAAAAACCAAAAATGTGAGTCATTTAACGTGCAAACATTTTGTTGAAAGTGAGCATAGCTACTTCAGTGGTTTGTACGTGTATTTGGTGGTACTGTTCTTTAATACAAGCAATATCTGTTGCATTGCAATGAATGGCCGGTCAAGCGTGACACTGCGGTCAGCAGATGTAACTGCAGACTGTACAGTGCCATCCACATGCTGTGGACTGCTACACCTCAAAGAGCAGCAAACTTCGTAACGTCACAGATGTTAAGCAGTCAAGATTGCAAAACTCTTTTACTAGAAAGAATGTTTGTATCAAGGGCACGGACTTTGTACTGAAAGCATTTAGGATATTTTTGCTGAATCATACTAAGGTTAACAAAGCCGGCTGATAACTCACAAAACTTACATCCACTTCAAGAAATCTCCAACGAGACAACCTATAAACGTTATGTTCTCACAATGAAATTTGAACATAACTTAAGAACGTACTTTATTTGCTAGCAAATTCAACAGCTGATGAAAAATGTTTTTATTCGCTCATAGCTGCGATCTGTCAAATGAGTTGCATGCTAGCATGGTTAGCAACGGTTAAGCTAGCATGCAACGTAAACCACCAGGATTTCTGTCACAGAGTATGGGACATGGAGGCTAGCTAATTTCGAGTTTGTTACTTACCGAGTCGGGGGCCAGGCAGCTGCTGGCCGAACTCCGATGCTTGGTCTCCGGCCTTGCCTGTCCCGTCGGCCCGGTCCGCCTCCAGTCCCGCCAGGAGTTTGAGCAGAGCCTCCTGCGGGACCTTACAGCCTCATCCCTTCAGGTCCGAAAAGGATGTGAGACGGAACCCGCGCTCCAGGCCGTGCTCTTCGGGGTTAAATGGCTTATATCCGGGGGGAAAACATCCCTCGTTTCCCACAGCCTCAACTGAGGGAGGCGGGGAAGCTGAGCCTGACATGCCTGACCACTTCAGACACAACGCCAGTCGCGTACACCAGTGAATAACGACGCGGAGATGAATGGAGCGTGTGTCCGGGAAGCGCTGCGTGAAACTAGAACCGTTTGTAAAGTAGCCAAAATTAAAAGATGCAACTTCCTGTTGGAACTTTCATCTTGTAAATTCATCGTGTTCATGTCTGTGCAGGTTTCACAGATCCTTCACTACACACCTATACAAAATGACCTGTACATTGGACTCGAATTAGTCCAATATTGAAAAGGATCACTGAAAAGCATAACGAAAACAGAGTCAGAGATCAGGAATCTTGGAGGAAATGTCTTATTTTGAAGGTGCAATTTACGATTTCCTGTCCCTAACAATCTCGCTGTTCAGGAAATGTCATACAGGAAGCATTACAATCTGCTCCGGCTGTCAAGTGTAGAGCTGCTAATCCCCTTTTGACTTCAATGATTTCCAACCATGGGAAAAAACATTTCTAACTTTTTTTTCTAATTGATGCTGCATGTCGAAATAAGGGTTAAATACAACAAACTCAACTCTTGAGTGTTTTATTTTATGTCCAGTTGAAAGGACGCCAGATCCAACAAATAGTGAAATTTCATAACTAGACTGTAATTGTTTTTTTCTTGCAAAAAGAACCAGAACCTATTAAACAAATTAAACTTTCTAAAGACATTGACCACAGCAGCAGAAAACTGCCTTAGGCTACACTTATTTTCATGTTTTACTTTTGGTAAAATAGCAGCCCCAAAACGGTTCCTGTGCGGCACAAAAAAGATATGGGTGCACGTGCACCTTGCGTTTGTTACGAAAAAGCATTTCCCAGACAGGGTGCTCACATCTGAGGATTTCTGATTTGTCATCATTGTCATGGGGCAAGTTCTTAGTTTTATTGTCAAACTTAATTTTTATGATTTAAATAAACTTGCTCGGATTACATCTTATGAGACCTGATGTCCACAACGGACAGTGACTGAAAAAATCCTGATTCTAAACTTGTTGTCCCATTAGACAATAGTATGTTTAACACATCAAGTGTATAAAAATAATATTTAAAAACATATATTGACCTAATGCTATTGTACATTTTGCTTTCCTCAAAGATTCTGACGAACTGCCGCCATGTCACACTTCAATTTGACGTAACATTCTCAAATTAAACCCAGCTGAGTCTTATTTGCATCTGGTGGGTTAGTTAGGGTGTAAATTACCACTCAGAAGACAGTCATGTAAATTATTCACAAACAGAAAAAACACATATGTGCCGAGACAAATACAACCAAAGTCAAACTGAGGACCTGTTACTGAAAAATGCCATTTAATTTTGCTGTTGGGATGAAGTTTAAAAAAAAGGCCAAAAAAAATGTCTTAAATGCGGTACGCCAAGGACACACAAACAATAAATCACACTAGCTTTAATGAATAACTGGTTTATTTCCGAAATTGTCAACAGTTTGAAACAATGTTCTTTTCACCAAATGATCTTTGATTACAGACAACAGTCACAGGAACTGTGAAGGACCCTCAATGTTCCTACCCTCACACAGATAAATACTCTTAGCTAGGTAGTGCCACAAGTAAAGATAAGACAGGATAAGGGGCACAAATGGCCATGTTGGGTCAAGGATCAGCCTAGCATGTAGCAAGCAGTGGTACAATCAAAGGTTTACATGGGTACAGAACACGGAGAGTGGCTACTTTTTTCAATAAGAGTAAATCCATCTCTAATACATTACAATACACGTTTGAGGTAATGCAGACAGCAACATTTATAAACATGTTTCAATATTCAATATTATTTAAAGCTCAATAGGTTATTCACATTGTCATATTTTTTTCCTTTCTTCCTTTCAAGGGGAAAAGTGCCCCTCGGAATTGCCATTTTTTTCACCCTAAATCTGATGAATACTGATGTGTACAACATGAAAGAGGCAACCAAAAACATAACATGGAGTGAGTGTTTATACTTACATGTTGAGTACACACACTTACTACATAATAAATGGTTACCTCCTTATTAGCCACCATGCCTCTTAAATGAAGAGGGACCAGGAAATAGGAGTTAAGAAACTGGGGTTCAAATACAAATACTAATGAACATCAAAGGTATGAGCCTAGTGGCAAGGCATGTGGACAGTAGGAAGGGAATTAAGAAATAGAGGAGCAGGTGCCAGGAGAAAAAAGGATGTCAAGAAAAGAATGAGTTGCGGAATGAGAAAGCTAGAGCAGAATCTGAATCCATGGAGCAGCTCTGACAGAACCATGCTGATTATCTTGCTTTTTCATATTGTCATCTGATCGCCTCTTGTCTTGATACCAACATATCCTATTTTGAGAAATGGTAAGATGCACAGTATTTAATAAGGTTTTTCTATGTGTGTTTGCATGGAACTAAGGTGCAACTACCAAACATATTTTCCAGGGTCTGCCTGGAGACAGGAGCAGACACACTGAACCTTAAAATGTGTATATATGCAGTGATGTCACGGCGTGCTGAACTATGCTCTTGTTATTGTATACAGTCCATGACATGTATCTGCAGCGTGTCCATATCTGGAGCCTGGTATTGGCACTTCGGACAACATAAATCTGGCAGCTCCTCAGCTCCGACTGCCCCTTGATCACCGACTGGTACTAACCCTTGATTGCGGAACGAGGGAGCAGGGGGGGCTGTGTTGAAAGTTGCACCAGGAAACACACCTTAAGTGGATGATAAATAGAACAGGTTAAAACAAATTCTTATAAAATAATCCTGGCAGAATACATTTGGAGGCAGTTTAATGTTTTGTTTGTTTCTTTATGAAACCTGAAGGACTCTGTTCATGGTGGCCCCTACAGCAACCTATCCAAGAGCTATTTTCCTGTATGTGCATGGCTTTCACTGGTAAAGCTGTACAGTAAGGCCAGTAAACGGGAACCACTATTGTGAAAAGTAAATAAGTGCATTTACTAAAGCACTGTGCATAAGAATGCCTCAGGAGATATCCATAATAATATCCATTTTTAGTAGATTTATACTTCTTCTTCACTATTTTTCTGAGGGAAATATTTTAAGTCTTAATTCACTGCACTTATTTATATAAATTGACAATTTGAAGAATTCTGCTCGCCAACAAGAGAGAGGTACTTTTAGCTGTGTTAAAAGATTTTGTGGTGGCCTCGGGGTAGTATGAAAAGCCTTAGCACACAGCTCTTTAGCTGCACCAATTTAACAGCTAGTTGCCAAATATCCTGTCAGCTCTAGTGCTGAATGGGTAGTGTACAATGGATTTCTTGAGATTGTTGGCTTAAAACAGCTGTCGGCTGCTGAAAACACAGAAACTGACCCATTTGCAAAACTAGAAACCTAAACAGGCAATAAAGCTCTGCAGAGCCACAAAGTCTGTCAGATACATATAAAAGGGCCTTCATGTCTTACACACTGCATATATGAGGTGCCATCAAAAACTTACAAAACTGCTCCTGCTGTAGCACGTATGCAGCACTGCACAGTAATGTGCTTGTGGCAAGGAATAACTTTCATGAGTGAGTTTTCAAAGTTAATAGCTTTATCATCATTAGCATCTAAGTAGTTATGTTATGTGACCACTAGTGCGCGTGCATTTGTAATTTCCCCACTCCCGAGCAGTCCCAGCGCCGTGACAGAATCTGCAATAATCTCTGTCAACAGGCCTGAGATGGCCTTATCCTAATGAGGAGGGTCATCAACTGTGACGAGAGCTGCTTCTACGGCTATGACCCAGAGACCAAACACCAGTCTCCAGAGCCGAAGAGCCTGCAGTCTCTTAAGATCAAAGGTGCTTTAAGTGAGGAACACGACCAAGTGCAAGCTGTTGTTCTTCTTCTACATTCACAAGATTGTGCACTGTGAATTTGTCCCATAAAAAATTGCATTTTATGCAACTTAAAAAAAAATTCCTGACTTAATAAGCAAGAAAAGATAATAAACAACGAAACAACATATACTTTCAAAAAACACTGATTTCAATTCATGCATGAAGGGCTGCTTTTGAATGTGTGCATATGAGTGTGTCTGTTGTGTTCATGTACCTTGAGGAGGGGGAATGAGTGGAGCCCGGGCTGGAAAGTCTTCCAGGTGTCTCAGCTTCATTTGTTCCATTCGTGCACTGAAATACCAACATGAACATACATTACTGTCATGTTAAATTCCACCTTAATATTGGTTTAGATCTATCAATATTAAATAACAGGCAGTGAATAAACATATACATGTGTCAGTCTTGACCAGACAACCATGACAATTCAAGCTAGGAAGGCGTATGCAACATGAGATAGATATCTTTATTATTTATCTGTTATTTTATATTATGAGACAAACTTATTCTTATAATCGAATCATTGATCAAAGAGGACGTAGGCTATGACTTAATGGTGTGTTGCCCAGGCGATTAGTGGGCAGCAATCCTTTTTTTCAAATATATGAAAAAGAAATACAGATACTTATTTGCATTTTAAAATATGGGCATTGTTCGCTTTGCAAGATAGAACAGTTACTTGTGATAGATGGACATTGCAGTCTGGGCTGAGAGGACCTAGAGAGTGAACTTGGAGATAGTTAGGGATTCTTTTAGGAGTTTTGCAGATAGATAGTAGGGTAGGCACAGTAATCCTACACCTGGCTGGTGCCCCACCCTTACCAGACCAGTTATAGGATGTATGTAGCTGTGGTTACAAGATATGTGTCCTAAAGCCAGGCTGAGCAGTTTGGAAAATTGCTTACTACCATTACATCTGGGCTTTTACTGGCACTAGAGTAGACAATGTTATGTGACGTCAGCACAGTTGTATATGCTGCTGCTTTAAATGCAGAGAGTTTAAAATTCCATCTGTTAAATGCAGCATGTTCCTTACATCTGTGACTTTGATTAAAGGAACTTGCCTGGCTTTTTTTCAAGATGAGTGGCAGCAGTGTAGAAGTGAGTAAATAAGCATAACAGCAAAATAACTAATATGAAAATCTTAGAATAAATATACAGCATTTATTTGAAGGGAGGTAATAAAGCTACAAAAAACTAATTGGTAAATTTTAAAATATTCCCCTTCAACTCTCTCAATACACTAAACACACCAAATTACAGAAAATTGCATCATTATTTTTCTTGTTTTCCTCTGTTGAATGATCTCTTGCCTCTCACTCTGAATTTTGGCTTGCATGATGCCCCTGCTCTTGACAATGTAAGAAAAAAGATGTCTTTGATGATGCTGATGCAACATCTTATGAGCCCTGAGAGCAGGGAGAGAATTTCAGCACGAGCATTGTTTAAAGTAGAATAAGAAATGACAGGATTGAAATATTTCTCAAAACAGTGAGTGGGAGCACACAGCATGGTATGGATCAGGGGTCGGCAACCTTAGACACTCAAAGAGCCATCTGAACCCGTTTCCCACAGAAAAGGAAACAGAGCCGCAAAACACTTTTGACATCTAAAATGAAGATTTTAGATTTTTTTTGTCAGCAGTAAAAGCAAATTACTCTGCCCACGTGGAATCAAATGTTCTGTTTTCTTCAAAAACTTCTCTTGGAAATATTCATAGTTGGCCTACCGGGGGTGACACATATTTTGAGCAACAAAAAAAAAAAGAAATGAGAAACAGAAAATAAATATGTTTTATTTTAATGTTTCAATGGTACCATAATCTTCAAATTTAGAATTACATTTAAAAAATAAACGAAATAAAATGAAATAAATTTAAATTAAATACACATTATTTATTTTCCAAAGACAGAGGGAGCCACAGCAGAGCGATGAAAGAGCTGCATGCGGCTCCGGAGCCGCGGGTTGCTGACCCCTGGTATAGACTGACTGTGTGACTGGTACATAAATGTCCTGAATGTTTCCACATTCAGGACGCAAATGTTATAATTGGGCCTCCTTGCTTTTTTCCTGTCTTTTTTTTTTTTTTTTTTTTTTTACCGTGATGTGGCCTCCTGTTTGAGCCTGTCAATATCGGCCAGGGCCTGAGTCAGCTGATCCTGCAGCTCCTCCTTCTTCTGGTTCAGCTTCTCTCTTGCTTCTCGCTCTGCGAGAAAATCTGCCTTGTAGATCTCAGCCTGAGCAAACACAAAAACAGTAAGAATGGAAAGGAGACATGAAACACCTTCAACCACGTGCAATATCTTTTATTTTAATGTACCTGTATTATGTGAATATGTAACAATGTGGGTGTGGTTGATGCAGGCTGGTTTATGTGTATACCAAACAAGTGAATCAGAGGAGAGGCTGAATTAAGTGGCACACTCTTCAAAATGAGTTTATTTAAACTAAATGTAACTTATGCTGCTTGTTACACTTTATTTCTCTTTAAACTTTGCTTTAAGCACCAAAAGGGCCCACCCTGATTTCAGGACTAGCAGATGCTTTACTAACTTAGAGCATTGCTAAAAGGCTCCATTTTAAGTAGTGCTTTTGTAGTGGATACTTCGCTTTGCATCCACTACAACACACACATACAGTGATGCCAGATACTGGCCTGTTCTTCAGCATTAGTGCTAGTGTCTTACCAAAGGACCCTTAGACATATGAACAGGAGGAGCAGGGGATGGAGCCTTCCTGCAGGTGATCGGTAGACTCTCTGCAGCTTTAGTTGCTGTACCTTCAGAATCCTCAAGCTGGACAGATTTCACTGATTCATCACTGTCACTGACTCTGTCAGTAGCTTTTTCTATTGGAGACTGAGTCACTACAAGAACTTGTGTTCTGCTTTTATTTCCGCTGTTTAGTGCCTGCTTTGGGGAAGTGTTCCTAGAACTTAGTAATGTTTAAGAGGTTATTGTTTTCTGCTAATTTATTGAGTGATATAACATAAATTTAAAAAAAAAAGAAAAGCAGCATTACCACACTGCTGTGTGTCTCTCAATTGCCCTCACCTGCCAATTAGCACTTAAAAATAATGATGCATGTGCCAGTGTCAATTTTTGAATGGCATGTATCCTGAAAGTTTATCTCTATTAAAAACAATGGAAAAAGAGGGCAGACTGTAGTCTCTTAAATGTTCCAGTTATTTTATAGGTTGTTCTTACAGTGGTAAAAGGTTAACCTAGCAACGTACACACGTCCAGCTGTGCCAGCCTGATACATGTTCACGTCCAGAGTGTCACACTCATGACTCCTTTTTCTCCACAATGTTTTGCATTGGGTCTCTTTTGACAGAGCAGCTTGTATTTCTTAAAATAGTTAAATAAATTCTTTAATGTTTATGTTTCTTAGTTTTACCTTAAACATAAACAGCCACACTTTTTTAGATGTGTGGTTAATGAGAGAGAAAAGGAGAATGAAGAAGGGATGCAAGGGAGGGAGGGACACCACCCTCTTAAAAACCTCTTATTTTGTCCCCTTCTGGCCATTGCAATTACAAATATAGTGTTTGTATGCAGCCACATTGCTCTTGTTGTTTCTGATTTACATTTTTTTCTGTTGTCAGATGAACATTACTACATATTATAATTCTATAATAACCACAATATTTTCAGACTTGTGTGCTTACTGAAGGGAAAACTTTTAGAGCGCTTGCCTTAAAAAAAATAAAATAAAAAAACCCCAACAAAGTCACTGACTATGAATCTATAAACTGAACTGAACAAATTGAATGAGCCAAGAGACTTGTATGGAGATATGATCAGCAGCTGTGCAGATGTACCTGTGCAGTGAGGACAGGAACAGTCTCCAGTGAGCCTTTCTGTTGTTCAACCTCCTCCTTCAGTTTATCAATCAGGTCCTGCTTCAGAGCCAGTGCTTTTTCTGCCTCCTCTAGTCGGCTGCACAGATCTCCACCCTGAGGAACAATCACACAATACATGAGTTCTAAGACATGAGCAGCAAAACTACTGAGAGTAAATAGATGTTTAAATATGCTTTTACCTCAGTCTTCAGTTTAGAATCATAGTCCTTAAAAAGACACGTGTAGGCATGCTGAAGTTGTGTCAGTTTCTTCCTGAGAGAAGGGGGAGACAGAAGTTTACGACTGAGCACAGTTTTCCAAATCAGAGGATCAGAGGAAGAATTTTGAAAAAAATCCCAGTGGCAGTCAATGCCACAGTGACACATTTTACACTATAATAATGATAATAATATACGACAGAATAATTCAATTAAAATTTGAATATGTTATCTTTGGTAGAGAAGTTAATATTTGGTTCACACAAGTGGCTCCATACACAATGGAGCACACTCTTCTTTTTCCTGTTCACTGTCTGATAATACAGTGTGAGAGGATTACCTCTAAATCCATGTGAAAAAGTCTTTCTAGCTCTGGAAAAAAATCGTTCTAATATGATAATTGTACGGGATTTTAATAGCTGTTTGGGTGAGAACTATGAGCGTGTGAGTGTGTGTGTATGTTGAACCCACTTCTCCTCTGTGACAACATGTCTCTCTGTCTTAAGGGCCTGCTCCAGGCTCTGGGTCTGCAGCAGCAGCTTGTCCATGGCAACATGGTGCTGCTTCCTCTGCTGCTCCAGCTCCCGCTCTGCCCCCTGCAGGGCCTTTGTCTTAATGCACAACCTAGAAACAGCACACATGCACTATTACAGGTCAACAGCCTCTGTATGTATATCTGTCTATTCATCAATATATATCATCAAGCTGACATGACATCTCACTTTTCTTCCAACATTTTGCGTTCATGCTCGCTCTTTTCCAGGCAGCTCTGTCTCTCATTCAGTTCTCCCAATAGGGATGTGGCTTGAGCTTTCAGAGCCTCACAGTCCTTAGCCAGCTGTAACAAAACAGACAGCTTTTGTTCTCAGAACTGCAGATGACATTTTAGGGCTGCTTTCTACAGTGCTGCCACATCTGTAACTGCTTTGAAGATTTGAGAGTTTTGGATTGTGGTCATGGGAGTAAAAATCCCAGTTGATCATAGTTCATACCTGAGCACAGTCCTTGTCCTTTTGTTTGAGGAGAGCTTCAGTTCTGTCCCGCTGAGCTGAACTCTTCTGCAGGTAATCAAGCTTCTCCTCCAACTCACGATACCTATAGACACATCACATTTATAACCAAATTGTTTTTTTTAATGAGAAATAAAAAAAATTAAAAATAATAGTAATAACCCACAATTTTTCTCTAAATTCAAATGTATAAACATTTCTTCACTGTGTATGAAAAATGATTGTATAATTGTTGAATCCTTTGCTGAATAATTGAGTTGACACAGTTAATACTGTTGGTTGTTGTGTAACAATAACTTGTTTGTGGTTTTAGCGTGGTGCATTGATAAACTGTGGTAAATCATCTAAAACACATAGGCAGCTGAGGGTCATGCAGGCAGTGGTTGTTAACAACTCATAGCTGTCATGTGTGACTTCAGCACTGTGCAGTGTGGGGGACTAAAGCCAAAGACATGCAGCAACAGCAAGATGTAGATCGAAACATTGTTATCCCAAAGCTCAGCTACAATTACAAGAACAGACAAAGATTTGTTTAAATGGTGTTAAGCCATGTTAAATGATTTTTTTTTTTTTTTTTTAGGTATTTAGGAAAGAGATTCCTTTTATCTGACCAAGAAAGCATTTACGCTGTGAAACATAATCTCCAGCACAGCCATATTGGTCCTGTCTACATCAGTTGAGCCTTTACTGCTCCTTTAAAAAAAAAAAAAAAAACCTTTTTGATGAAAATTGATTTGAATTGCCAGAAAGCAGAAAAATATGTCATGAGGCAGTGACTCTGGTCAAGACTTTGAATCTGCATAGAGTGAGAACATATTTTAATAAATATATTGATATTTGGCACCAAAGTATAAATAACATATAAGTAAATTAATTTGATATAATCCTGTATTTATATTTATATCACATTTATATCACTATGTTTGTAAACTCTTTATCTAAATAATTAATAGCAGCTATAGCTGTAAATATAATGAAAACTGTGAAATAAATTGTTGAACATTTAAATCTGAAATTCAGTTGAGTAGAAATTAAGGCACAAAGTCAAAACACTGAAGTGAAGTACATACACGAGTTAATTGCTTTCCACTATTTGGCAGAATTTACAAGGCACCACAAAAATGTAAACCAGCTGATTCTGTAAGGTTGCCAGGAAAAACACCAAATGTCTTTGTATGTTTGAAAAAAATTCAAGAAGAGGGCTGTTTCTATTTGCAGTAGCAAGACACCTCACAGCAAGTTTGGACATGTTTCTACAAGCCAGATCTGCAAAAGTCAAGTGACAAATGATTGACATTTGGTGAGCAGAGTTTTCTAGATTTTTAACCTTTAAACAAATCCCATTTTTGTTTAAGTGTAAAAGCCCAAAAAACCCAGTTGTGAGGCAGTTTGTCCTGTCTTAACTGCTGAACTGCACTGCTCTGCAGCGTAAGCAGCTATGGAGCAATGCTGTAGGGAATTGCATTAGGAGTCAGCACTTTTAATCCTATATTTGAATATTGTTGAGTAAACTGTACCGCTAATTTAATATGGTAATTTGAGCTACAGTTAGGTTTCCAATAGAAATCTCCAGAAGAAAACAAAAGTTACAATACATTACTGACAATATAACATAGACTACAAATACAGGCCCATCAGTACATTTTCAGAAAATAATTGCAGCTTAGAATTGTAAATTAATGCCTTTTCAAATCATTCATCTCTAATCTCTACAATAAAGCTGAAATAATTTTCTGTCCATTTGGGTTTGCCAGTATGATTTTTGTGGGGAAAATAACAAAAGGCAGGTTTCAGTTCTTTAATATAAAGGTCAGAAGTGCAAGTGAGAAAATAGTTAAAATCTTTCTATTATTTAAGGAATGGTAAACCATTGTAGATATGTATATTGCCAAACATGAGAGAAAACAATGGATAACAAACACCTAAAATATGCATTTTTTACAAGTAAACAAAAGATATGTCAAAGAAAAAACTTAATTCAAACATAAGAAGGTGAGCAGGTGGTACCAGTAACAGGTACGTATACACAGTGGCAAAAGGCAGAGAGAGGGCATGCACACAGTGAGAGAGAGAGACAGCCACACAGAGCTGTGGGCTCACCTGCCCTGTGTGGCCTGAAGCTGCTCTGTGAGTTTAGCCAGGCTAGAGCTGGAAAAGGCAGTAGAAAGAGAGGAAGGCAGACATCTCAAAACTCAAAGACTTTTATTGAGCAGAAGAAATGCAGGTATAAAAAAAAAAAACATGCTAGTGTCCTTCAATCAGAGAGGAAACGTCAGTAGACACACAGTAGAGAGTCAAGATTTAAGATTAACTAAGCAGGACTTCGCTCAAAAACTGATTACAACTGCTGGTTAAACTCTGAAAGTTTAGTGCTGTTATTTTCAAACAATGCACTGAAGTACAGCTGTCCCTCGTTAATCGCGGGGGTTACGTTCTAAAAATAACCCGCAATAGGCGAAATCCGCAAAGTAGTCAGCTTTATTTTTTACAATTATTATATATGTTTTAAGGCTGTAAAACCCCTCACCACACACTTTATACAC
>JAPZDZ010000002.1:1203920-1232144 GCA_029783805.1 Acanthurus tennentii | reverse complement strand
ACTATTTGATTCTGCGTGCCGTGGATCACGTGACCAAAAGGTGCTTTGTCATAGGATAAGGGAGAAGCCTTGGAGCGCTCGTTTACAACTCTGACGCATGCCGCCGGCTCTTGGAAAAAAATAATTGACGTAATTCAGAAATGAAATCTCATGTAGGGGTGAATCAACATCGAGGTTCTAAAACAATTAATCGTGCAGGCCTTCTTGACATTGGCTGGTTAAAAACCTTTAACTCACTTTACTTACTTTGGTAAGATATTGATGACACATGCTGGTGTCTGACCATATATAAAGACACAATTTAAACTCTAACAACATCCTGTTCAAATATTTTTTTTTAAATATTCTTTTCTATGTTCTTTTCTATCTCCCAAGGAGTAATGCTTTTGGACATATAAGATTTGCCTCTTACAGTAGCATGTCTGTCCTGCCCATCTGTGTTACTACATTACTGCACTTGATCTTTGGGTAAAATCTGCATGTGTCCGATGTGTTTGACTGTTTTACCTGTGCCTGGGCCAGTTTGGCCTGTAGCTGTTCAATGCAGCGCCGCATCCACTCTCTCTCTTTCTCTCCCTCATCCTTGTCCCTCTGCAGGTCGTCATTCTTCCTCCTCAGCTCTCTCATCCCTTCCTCCAGCTTTTCTTTGTGGCTTTTCAGCAGCTGTAGGAATTCATTTGCACCTTCCACAGGCTGCAGAGTGAGACATGAAAGTGAAAGAACCAGGGATAAATACATGCATTGAGATGACAGGAGGAAACTGGACAGAGACACACTATGTTATTACTGACTGGGGGACTTGCACCAAGCAAAAAGTAGGAATAAACCAAATTTAAGAGAACACAACCCAAGATTTATAAAAGAAGACAGAGAGGGCTTTTGAAAATGTAAGGCGCAGAGAAATTTCTAGTACCCAACTGGTACTTATTCTATATCCAGATTTCCTGCCCGGAAGTACTGTATATGGACAAAAAAGGACGACCTCCACATTTTTACAGTCTCATGTCAAACATAATTTCCATAACTAGGCTGGTGCCAAATTTATTTTTAAAACATTTTAAAATTGCACAAAGTGATTCATGCAAGGCTTTTTCTTTTGAGTTGTGACTTCAAAGGCCATCCCATATCATTCATCCGAGTAGAAATTCAGGATTCCCAACTCTGCCTTAATGCAATGAAAGGTAAGGCGAAGGGGAGAAGCATTAGACTAGCAGTGCGATGGCCACAGACTGTCAGGGATCTGAATGTTGGAAAGCAGGATGGAGTGAGCAGGCTCACCTGGCCATTTTCACTGCCCATAATACCCCCCCATTCCTCTGAAATTGAGGTGGGGGGAGAGGGTAGGGTGCTACTCAAAGAGCTATTCACATCACCCTAAACACACAGATATACCAGTTAGGTGAAAAATTAACAAATACATCAAAAAGGATTTCCTTGGAAGCCAAAGTGGGTGTGTCAAATTGTACTAGTCACTGTGCATTGTGTAATGCCTTCTGCTGATGACGAGTCCATAATCGCAGTGGCTTTGCTTAAAACTGGTGAAAACACAGGTTCACTTGGTTACACCAAGGTTCCACAAATTCAGAACAAAAATAGGATGAAGCATTTAGTTTAATTTAGTATTAATTTAGTTGACAAACACGCAAAGTGAACAGCTTCATAAGTCTTACCAGGCTGCGAGGTGGTGTAGTCTGTGTGTGTTGATCTGTCTCTTCAACCCTTTCCCTTTCCCTCTGATCTAGAGTCTAAAAGACACCAAAGAAAAACACTGGTTCTAAAATCCACTGAAAACATTTAAAAAAGCTTGGGATCAGTGACACCAGTCAAATGTAGTTTCAAGTTGTTCTTGGTTTAATAGTCCTCTGCATACAAGTTTGCTCATTCAGATGTGGTGACAGATGCTTTTTGACTGAAACCTTCTCTGTAATCACTCATTTTAATTGTCAATATAGTTGATGTCACTATGCCTCTGATGTCAATAACCTGTATTTATGTTTATTTTTTTAGACGTTGTGATCACAAAACATTGATTTGTTCATCACTATTGCCATTTGGGAATGACTGGTGGAAAACAGGCAGTATTTATGAGCTGTGATTAAATCACTGTTTTATATTTGTTCTTAATAAACAAAGAATATGTAAATTACCATTTGACTAGAGTATGCTGTGAGATGGCTTTAAGAAAACACAGAATAGCTTATCACAGAGAGCAGCAGGGGACAGAGCAAATATTTAACCGACAGAGACTCTGAAGAGCAACTGAATCAGGTACTTTGTTACCACGTGTTGGCAGTGATGCACTATTAATGGTTTGCTAGCTGAACAGAATGAAGGAGAAGCAGAGTAGTAGGAGGTAAACCACTAGGATGCAATCCTAGTGTTTCTGTGTTTGGTTGATGTATTTGCTTCCTAAGAAGGGGATCAGCCCATTTAAACATCTATGTCAGCATTTAAAGAAAAGAGTTAGAATTATCCTATTAAGAGCCTCAAAGAGGTTTAGTGATTTAACCTTATTTAAATCATTCTCACTCCCTTCTCCTTCTTTTCCCCTTCCTCTCTATTTGTTTAAGTGCATTAATAGAAAATATAATTAATTATTTTTTTAGGTTTCATGGCAAAATTATGGTTAATTACATTCATTCACATGTGTTTTGGGCTGCAGGGAAGAGATCTGCTTTGATAAGAAAAAGCCCTGGTATATAGAATAGTGGAACGGCTAACAAAACATATAGTAGCAATGGCATAGAGAACTAGCGAAAAAGAGGTGAGGGTTGTTTAATGGGAAACTAATTTGTTAAGAGGTAAAAACTCTCAAAACTCTCATTAATCTCATCTAGCTAACCTGTGGTCCGTCCAGCGGTCCATTCCTGGCTGGGCGCCCCTGTAGGTCTTCAGTCTGGCTGGAGCTGCAGCAATGATTAGACGAAGCTGGTCCATTCACTAAGCTCTGTAAGGAGTGGTTCTCCTGGGCCAGTCTCTCCACTAAGGCCCTGGCCTCCTGGAAACGACAGCTAAGAAATTCTCGTTCCTCTCTTGTCCTGCGCTGCCATCCCTCCATCTCCTCACAACGCTGACGCAGGGCAAGGTTGCTTCTCCGCAAGGCCTCTGGAGGATGAGAGATAAATTATGCCCTCGAAATCACTAATTATTGTTTCAACATTTCTGTTGTACTCTTTGCCAGCATTCTGTTAAAACTGTGCTGTTAGAGTCAATGAATTATTTTCAACTCTGTTATAGATCACAGCGATATTACATACTCTGAGAGCAAATCTTGTGGAATTTCTATATAGCTTGGATATACATCCTACCTCTGAGCTGCTGGTTGTCACCCAGCAGCCTGGTTACTACTTCATTGGCAGCAAGCTCTGGTGGGACCCTGAGGGCCCCTCCACTCTCCTCACCTGACATCTCCCACTGCATTGGGCCATCAGGTTGGGGCTGCACCATGCCTATCAAGAAACATGCAAAATATTTTCTATACAAACACATATTGTGTACATATTGTTAGTACAAAACATCCCCAATTCCTTATTGTGTGCTGTAGTCTGTTTATCTGTTGGTTTGCATCACCCATTACCATGACTTGAATACGGCCTTATACTTAATAAAACCAGTCCCCTATAGAGACGCTTGGCCTGACCATATAAACCATTCCCTGCTACATCTAACAATGCAGGAAACATCACGGGGGGGCTCAGACAAGACACGCTTTCATCGTCACATACTGACACATGGCATACCACGCCTCGTACCTGAAACTTTCACTTTCAATTAATTTCTCGTCATAATCCTGGTCCTTTTTTGTCCAATGGGGCTACATGGTCTGCTGATAGACTTTATTTTCATGACTCATGAAGTGTCAGTGCTGTTTTTTTTTGTTACTTACAAATATTAGTGAAAGGAAGGAAAACATTACGTCATCCTTAATACCATGAGGCATATCGCTTGTATTATATGTTTATTTACAGCGCAAGCAAAAGTAAAACCAGCAGTTGTCAATTTCAACTGCAGGTAAGCTCAAACCCATTTAATTAACACATTTATTGCAGCTAACGTCACAACGCCGTTGTTTTCTTCCCACACTACGACAGGATCAAATGTGCCTTCACTGATAGTACACTGCTGATGTACATGACATTACATTACTAGTATATAATTTCTCTTACCCTTTCTTCTTTTGTCGAGTATAAATCTAGAATAACAGGAAACCGAGCTGTCACCCGCTTACAACGTGATACAAATCGTAGCGTTAGCTATTTAGCGAACGTTAGAAGGCTGGCTAATGCTAGATATCTTGCGATTTAGCTTATGAGCTAACAAGGATAATTTAGCAAACTAGTAGCTGTGTAATCTGGGACACCTTTTACCTGACATAAACAGCGACCTACATCAACGAACTGTATGTCTTCCGAATGACATTTTGCCCAATTTTAAAGCGTTATCCTAACACACTGCGCGTGTTTAAGGTGGGTTGAGAATATGTCAAAGCCGACGCGAGTGTTGTTAGCTCAGGAAAAGCGAAGAAGTCGTTTTCCCCAGGTTAAGTCTATCAGTCAAGCACTTCCTCTCAGGACACTCACTACTACACTACATTAAAAAACACAGTAAAAAGGTATTTTTAAACTGGACAAACACAGTACGTGGATTTGGTTTAGAATTACAATTAATATTTATTTATTTCAAACCTCAAAGGTCAAAAGTAAATTTCCACTCTGGATTTATTTAAATCCTTGGCTCCAATTTATGGCCAACAGACAGCATAACTGGCAATGAATACATAAGGCAATTAATAACAAGATTCCACTGGTATGTTCACTTTGATCAATGATCCGATATACATTTTGATTCTAAACGTCCATGACAAAACACAGGCATAGCAGTCAGTGTTGAGTCAGAGAGTTAAAATTCATATTTTTATATACACTTTTACACACTTACAAAATGTTCCAGTACTTACCTAAAATTGTTTTCGTAAAACTATGAATGCACCATTTGCGTTCCTCGTTTATTTATTCAAATTATACGTGCGTGAAGTGAAAATATGATTTGCTCGTCTCTTGGTTGGTAGTGGGTACCCAGCTACCTGAGAGGCTGTACTCCGGGCGTAAAAATATTTTCTCTCAGGAAATCCCCTTCCTTCTTCCGCAGTGGGAGATGACGTCTACTGGCGCTGCTGCAGCATCAGCGTCGTCTTCTGTTGCTGATGTGCGTAAAGTGCAAGAAGCTACATGATGCTCTCTAATCCTGCAGCTGGAGTTATTTTAATATTTGCTTGGATTTATCCAAGTTACGCACTGTATTTTCACATAGGAGAGACGGAGAAAAAATGCTTCATTGAAGAAATCCCTGATGAGACCATGGTTATTGGTAAGAATTTGTGGGATTGTTAGCTAGCTCGACGTAATGTTAGCTGAGTGGCGATGAGCGTCAACAGCTGGCTTTAGCGAAGATGCTGCATTGAAAGACACTGGGAACGACAGAGAGACTCCGTTTCAAGTAACGACTTGTTCGTAATATTTAGACTGATTGTGAGCTTTAAAATTGCAAAGTTGAAGTTTTTCGAGGGTTGTGTAGCTTCTTGTTAGCAGTTGGTCTTTCCATTGCGTGTAACGTTAGATGAATTACCTCGGTGAACGGCAGTACACATGAGTTTGTTTCACACTGAGACCGATGATTGATAATTGTCACAAGATATCGAGTAGTTGACATATATCATCGAATACTTTCAACATATGTTTTTGCTAAAATCAATCTGAAATTATCCATTTTATTGTTAACTGTCTTTTCCTTACGACTGCTGAGTTTACCGACAGCTGTTGGCTATGGGAGCGATACCTGCGATTTATTTCCCGAGGTTCAAATAATGAAGCAGTATTTTTACCTAAGACTGAAGATTACGTAAATGATTCATGACGTAAATCGTACATCATTGTCATAACATGTCCTATTAATGGCAATAGTTTTATGATGACTGACTGATCCCAAAACAAAGTTCACATTAACACTCACTGATGAATGTCAGGACGATCCGATCACATTGCACATCATGTTTAAACAAATGTAACTCGCAAAATACAGATTAATATAAAATCTGTGCTAACATTAAATTTCCATATTGATGCTACAATGGTACACATATAAATACGGGGACAAACTGAAATACTGAGAATTTCTGGTTTCTGGCACCACCAGTTTCATAAATTTGATCACTTTCATTTATTTTATGTTATGAACCTGGAAAATGAAGTTAGTGCACATAGGATATGATGGTGTCTCACAAAAGGTTTAAATTTTTAGAAAAAAGATATCCTGATTCTTAATTAAAATGTAAAATACCAATATGTAGCAGCCATCAGACTTAGGAATTTAAGCTACCACCTGACCTGATTGATTTTTGGATACTGTGCTGGCTAATACCCATATTTAAAAACTGTTTAGCCTATGTTGATTTTTTTTAAAAAAAATAGGCTTGTTATTCACATAACTTTTTGAAATCATTCCTTATTATTTTTTTAATGCTGCTGTGGTTAAAATTTTGGAATTAATAACATATTCAAAACTTATTAAATAACTCTGTGTAATGTATATCATTTAGCTTGTAGTGATGAACAATCGGAGAATTATCATTAACTCTGCAGTTCTCCTTAAGTTTCCTGAGCATTTTCAGCCTTTACACCCTTCAACATCTGGTTCACTTTCAGGATTCTCATTGCCACAGAGGACAAGTGTTCTGACAAATGCAAAAACCAAAGTGGAGGTCACTGTTTCCTTTTTGAAAAAAATGTCGCTGGTCCACATATCCTAAAAAAGATCACTATGTGCAAAATGGATGAAAGAACTTTTTTTAAAAATTAGCCTATTGTTCTTATATTGTTTTAGAACACTATACATGAAAGTGCGATGATAATTCGAATTTTGTGTTTATATTTCTGGCACAGTGTCATGTTAATTACCCAATTTTCAATGACAGTGTTCTGACTAATCATATTCTCACAATTTTCATTCTATTGCTTTGTCAGTTGGGCAGCAGTTTTGCAAAGTTGCTCCTATGAATGCTTACTGAATGAGCTGATGACGTGTCTGTGTTGTTTTGCCTGTATTACAGGAAAGTATAGGACCCAGCTGTGGGACAAACAGACTAGTTCCTTCCTTCCATCCACCCCTGGTCTTGGAATGCATGTTGAGATCAAGGATCCGGATACAAAGGTGAGAATGGTCAAGGGGATGTTTTAAAACACACCTACAAACATTCCAATTAAATCAAAAGTTTTCTTTCTTTCAACTCTCCTAGATTATCCTTTCTCGACAATACGGGTCAGATGGACGGTTCACCTTCACCTCCCACACTCCTGGAGAACATCAGATCTGTTTGCACTCCAACTCTACCAAGATGGCTCTGTTTGCAGGTGGAAAACTGGTATGAACATACTTACTGCTTTGACTATTCGACTGTCTGACAAACAAGTGTTACTTACAAATGGTAACACTATCATGTTAAATGTTCAGTATTCACACTGGGACCCTTGCAAATAGAGAATATTTATTTGCACAAACTGAGGCCTGTCTATGAAGCAGGATTACACATTAAACTACACTAACTTCAGGAAACAGAACTATCAAAGTGGATTATTTATCCTTATGCAACACAGTGAAATTGCACAGTGAAATAAAAGTTTGCTACTCCTATATAACATAAAGGCCTATACAGCTAATTTCATTTGTAATATAATAGGATAACTGTTGTGACCCAGCTCATAGGGTAAAAGGGTAGCAACACAAATACAACATAAAGAGGACTCATAAAGAAGCAAGAGCTATCTATCTCCAAAATAATTCCAACACAACAACAAAAGCCTCACTATCGAAGCCAGCTCCCTGAACAATACACAATGAAACTGCACCCATAAACCCAGTGTCTCTAACTATGAATTAAGTGCCCAACCAAAGTGCCAGTGATGTCCCTTTTTTAGAGCGTACCCTAGCCAAGTCCATAACTCATCTAATCCTGTACCTCAGCCACACATCAATTTCTAATTCAAAATACTACTACAAAATTTCACAAGGCACACTGGCAGGACAGTCAGTGGATCAAGCAGGTGTCCCACAAGTCAGGCTCAGGTTGATTTGGGAAGGCCAAGGAGAGTGAGCAATGGACAGCCAGAACACTTATCAGCAGACAGGGATCACACATCTGTTGAGATCAGACTTTCAGAATGGTGTTCACACAAGTGAGGAAGAGACATTGACTAGTGGTCGTGACAATAACAAAAAAATAGAGCATTTGTTGTGCATTTTTTGAATTTGTGCCTGGGATGAAGTAAACAGCAGCAACAATGGTTGACATCTTTTCATGTCAGACAACAGATTTGCACAGTGAATTAATGGCCCCTAGAAATTTTTAATCAAGTAATGTTTTGATCTAACAGGGATGTTTGTCAGGCATTGTCAATTCACCCACACAAAGCAGAGCAAGCAATATATAAACCGCAATTTCATCACTCAGGTGATTGTGCTCTGTATGATTGGAAGACAGTCTGCTCTGACATTGGGCCAATCAGAGCATGGCAAGATAACAAGATAACACTGACAGTCCCACAAGGCTCACAGAACTGGCTGCCATGCATAGGACAAAAAAAGCCAGGAACACAAACACCAATACAAAAAAGGCACATAGTAGATGCATCACAAATGGAGTCATTATACAGTATCATAGCACCCCCAAAAATAAACAAATAAATAAATGAATAAATAAAAATACAAATATTCTTAAAAGAAATGTTTTGGTATTTTCTAACTAAAGTCACTGCCAAAAAAAGTTTACAGATCAAAATCTAGTTTAAGGCTCTTAGCTGATGAAGGATTAAGGTTTGAATGTATAATAAATCTCTTTCCAGAGGGATGTCATCAATGCCTCCCCACTTCACTTTTATAATTCAAATATATCTCTGTGCAGATTTGTGCCACTGGGTTCTTTTGATCAAGAGTATATATGTTAAATCTACGCTCAGATGTGGGTCTAAAGGGTTGGTCTTGAGATGAACTCTAATCAGAAAAAATAGTAAAAACAATTTTATGGATGCCCAATGAATATGCAGAGCTTTTAAAAGCCAAATATGGTAAAAAAAAAAAATCAAACCAACCAAAACAAAATAATACAAAACAAAAAAAGAGACCCATCTTATTAAATATACAAAAAAAAACCCCAAAAACCAATAAAACAAAACAAAAAACAGCCAATGCAGAAGGATTTTCTGTGTTTAGATGCAGTTCGAATGAAGTTCAGGGCTATGTTTGTAGCCCTGCAACAAGCCATGTTAACAGGGTTAACAAGTTCACAAGTCAACAAGCCTTTTGCTTTGTTTTCCTTCTGACATGGCTATTGCATGCTTTTCTGTGGCAGTGAACAGCACACAGTTTTGACTGTTTTTTTTAATTAATTTTTTTTATAGTGAGTCATTGAGATCTGATCTATCCCAGGCTGGACTTGTTACATTAACTCTTAGAATCCATTAAACCCCTTTATTTTGGTTATTTTTTTAAGCTAATTTAAGAAAATGTCTTCACATTTACCTTTATGAGCCTTTTTATGAAGCACCCCTATCAGACAACAATTTCTTTTGTGACCTTAAGAATAAAAGCACGTAAATGTCAAACTGTTTTCTCAATGTTGCAGAGAGTGCACTTGGATATCCAGGTTGGAGAACATACCAACAACTATCCTGAAATTGCAGCTAAAGACAAACTCACAGAGCTGCAACTGCGAGTCCGACAGCTGCTGGACCAAGTTGAGCAGATCCAGAAAGAGCAAAACTACCAGAGGGTCAGTAAATAGATGCGTGCCCCTGGACGTGTGGGACGTTTAATCTTTGTTTCTTTATGGTACAGTTGCTGTCAATGCCATTACATCACTCTAAAGACTTCATTGCTTATCATGTCTTCTACAGTATCGCGAGGAGCGGTTTCGCATGACGAGTGAGAGCACCAACCAGCGTGTTCTCTGGTGGTCCATCGCTCAGACACTCATCCTCATCGTCACAGGCATTTGGCAGATGAAGCACCTCAAAAGCTTCTTTGAGGCCAAAAAACTGGTGTAGTGACACCATGATGAAGTAACATAAGACAGAGTAGACAGATTTAACTGAGCAGAATGGAGAAACGCCCACTCAGTGCAGAAACTTGAGGATGAGGCGTGTGGTCTTAAAATCAGCCATAAATGGTACAAGCAAATTCCAGTTGGCAGTTATTGACCTGGGCAAAGTTTTATCCTAGTTAACATTTAGCTCTTGTAATTTTTCTGTTAGCAACAACACAGTAGCACAGCATTTTAAATTGCCTTTCTTGTTGTTTTGTTTAACCACCCCACTTACTCTAGTCTTGCTTTGACAGCACAGAACATGTAATTTTTCTGTGAAAGAGAAGCAGAGGCAACATCATCAAATTGAGATTTGTGTGTGTGTGTGTGTGTGTGTGTGTGTGGTCATACTTGAGTAAATGACCACTGCAAACGATGAGAATGTTAAAGCTGTTACAAGTAACACCTGAGTGCACATAGACTGAAGTCCAGGTTTTGCAGCCTCTGACCACATCCTTTTGGCTAGATTCATCAAGTGGTCAAAGTTATGCAAATAAAGAGGTCTTGATTTCTTACATGCCCTTTTGATCAAACTGTATTTTAACTCATATTTTGGATTTATAAGCAGTGCATAAGCTCATAATGAATGGTTTAATAACACACTAATATAGTTGTAAGCACTACAGAGGACATTTTAAGCCTTCATTAATGTATCTTTAAACAATTACAAGCTCAAAGGAAACAATCATATGAAGATAAACAATCCATAACAGCACAGTAACAGTATAATAGAGATGCTATCATCTAAGAATACAGGTGGGCAAATCCTTTTACTATTATTAAGAATTTATTTTCTACACAAACCATGAATATTAATTTTTTTTTAATGTATTCAGATCTTATAAGGACATGTCAAGCTTCAAGGCTCATTCTTGATTTCAGAAATAGTGTTTTTCTATTATCACACTGTGACATGAATATCTGGCCAAGTACTCAAAAAGTGCTCCAGTAAAAGTCCCCAGGAGCACTTTTTGCCGTGATGATTCACACACTGACTCACAAGGTGAAAACAGTACCACCCACGTTGTCACAACTGGCAATAATGTCCTCTATATCTTCTTAGAACCTAACACCATTTTAAAGAGTTTGTCCTGCTTATATGTGGAAAAAGAAGTGTCAAAATAAAGTTTTAGCTTCCTTTTACTGACAGTATAATTTGTAGCTTGAATACAGTTTCTTATATGTTTTATCAGAGCTAGGTCTGTAGATACAATTTGTGGTACTTGTCTATTAATAACAGGATTTTACTGTAAGTTGTAAATAACAGGTATAGCTTATTGACTGCCCTGTTCATTTTTTTAATGCTTTTTACACTGTTCAAATAATAAGGTCTTAAAGTTTTAAAATTTTGTCATTTTGTCACCATTTTTTTCATCAGTTTTATTGAAGTTATTTATTGAGCCTTCTTAGCCTGTTTTTATTCCTGAGTTTTACTATTATTTTCTTGAGCTGTTGTGGTTCTATTTATTAAATGAATTGTAACATTTCTGCAAATTCTGTTCATTCAGAATCATTATTCAGTTTCATTTTGTTAGATCCTCTCATCATATGGATGAAATACTTTGAGTATGTGAATTAACAGGGTTATCATTTTTTAATGCAGAGTTTAGATTTGAGTTCAGTTCTTGAGATGCAATATATTTGGTGTACATTTATTTAATTGTTAAATTATCATTATAACTATTCAGATTTTTACTGTTGTCCAGGTGTCACCTCCATGTGCTTAATAAAGAAACTTTGGCCAGTTGGTGTCTCCAGTGTTATCTGTGTGCCTTTCTGGCCAAACCAAAAGAAATACACAGCAAATAGTAGATATTTTCAGCAAGAAAATTTATTGCTTGGCTTTTGGCCTGCCTGAGAGCCACATTCCAACCAAACAATAATGAGACGTCTCTTTAACCAGGCCCCTCGCCCAACCACAAGTTTCATCACTGACAATGAGTGCACTTTTCATGGAGACAGAAACACATTGACCATGTGACATCTTTAAAGAAACCACTGCAACACCATGTCAGCCACGGTGTAAAGATCAAACAAAATCACCACTTTGCATAGCTTCACTCCCATTCATCTCCAACACCCATGGCATTTACACAAGACTTACACGGAGACACAGCACTCACTTTAGGTTTACTCTTGGGCTTGTTACTATCAAGAATAGAGATCTGACACATTTGGCACACCGTACGAAACAATATCAAACACAATACTGTGTGTCATTATAAAGGGATAAATGATTTATTAAATCAAGTCTTTGTTTCATCTGTACAACAAAAATGGTACATTGTACTGCGTGGACTTCTGATCTGTGGGACACTGTACACAGTAAAGCACATTTCAGCACTGTCACATGTTGGGTTGGAAAGGTAGAAAATATCACATTAGCACAACAAATTCAAACAAGTCATCACTGTAATGTAACTTGCGAAATCATTTTTCATATGTCACCATGTTCTGAGTAGATTTACACTGTCTGGTATCCAGTTATCTTGTAGAGATTTCCATAAGAAGGAAGTCAGAGCACTATAGGTTAGTAACACACTACTTTTAGAAAAGGTAGAGCAAGTTCTGTACTTAATGCCACTTTTGAATGCCTAAAAGAGCAAGAAGGGCACAAAAAAACTGAGTAGATTTAAGCAAGTACAATTTGAAACTATTCAAGAATTTTGCAATCCTAGCTCCACATGGCACTGTGGAAATGATCGGCTTCACTGCTCTGCTCAGTTTGCACATGAAGGCTGTATTTCTTTTTTTTCCCTAAAGGTTCTTCAGAGGAGAAGCTCTTCTTAGTGTCCAGACACGGTTAGGTGCTGCATCTTCTTGGCAGCCTCTTCTGACACCACCTTGGCTGATTTCTCCGGGCTTGGAGCTGGGCTGGGAGCAGGACTTGGGTTTGGAGTGTTTGCTGCACTGTTGGGATACTCCCTGTTGCCGAATATAATACTACCCACCCGCACGTTGGTGGAACCCACCTCGATCTTCACCACATCAGAGCAAACATGCAAGCACAGACAAAACCTTCAGTGAATACATCACACAGAGATTTTCTTATGAAGGATCATATAATGATTTACATGGTCATGAAATCAAATAATAGCCATTACAAGGATATTCTTAAGGGCAACTGAATTCCACAGTGAGAAATTCAACTACTGATAACTATGTTTATATGTACCACTGAATTAAAACATTTCAATATGTTTTTTGATTTAAAAGATATTTTACTTAGTCTCTCAACCATCTCTATCAATAAATGCAAAATGCCATATTTTCAAAGCAAAACAAATATTTTTCTGATGGTCACAAATTTAGATAAAAATAGATAAACAAAACACTCAAATGTTTTGAATCTAAATTCAATCCAAATTACTCAAACTAAAGGGTTACACTTAAACTAAAGAAATTACACTTAAAAACGATGAATCTCAATATAAGCTCACAAACAATGGACACTGAATTTCTTATTTCTTCTCCTGCCCCAGCTATTATTTGCTCCCATTCATGATCAGAAAGAATTTAAAAAATGCTGATAAGGACTTTTACTTACCGCATGTTCAAAATCTGTGGACATACCCATGCTGAGCTCCACCTCCTCCAGAGGCAGCTTCAGACTGTCACACACCTCCTGCCTCCGACTCAGCAGCACCTACAAGAGGGAGACTTTATTTTTATCTTGTTTAAAGAATTGTGACCAAGATATATGCTTAGTGTAGACATTTTACAATTCAAGAATCAACTTGTCAGTGCTCTCTGGTGGACAAACCATGTAACAGAGTTTTTCTAAATGAACCTAGCTTGGCATTTCTGTGCTGCAATCTGCTCATTATATACCTATATCAACACATCTCCTCTAAACTAGTACCAGCCTGACTGATTGATAGGTCTTCTTTTAGTTAAGCTGTGTTCATGGCTGTGGGTTTGGATTGGTCTGTTGTTATTAGGAAATATGCATTTAAAATCTTAATCTTAAAATCTTGGTGCACACAGCAAAATAGTAAATGTAATACATTTATTTTGCACTTTTGTATCTTAAAAGCATGTTTGAGTTTTGCCTCTGAATGGACATGCCAATGGCAGCAGAGATACCAGGCAACAAGCTGGCCTGCCCATCAGAAGCCACAGCAGCAGAAAAATGAAACCATGGAAAAATACAATACAGATACGACACAGCATTCAAAAGAAATGCCCCTCAAAACCAGATCACAGGGGTCCGTTCTACCTGAAAGTCCGGGTTTGGACCCAGGGTGAGGTCGTAACCATAGCGCCCGATGGTCATGAGTCCTAAGAAGTGCAGGGCGGAGCACTGGGACACGATGTGTTTTACTGTGGTCACTGTCTCCTCAGGTGGCAGGCCATGTTTACCTACAGCAAACATTAGACATGCTGTTTGAAAACACCTCACTTTGTCACACAGCATGTGTTTGTGATCAACTCACAAAAACAAAAGCTGAGTACAGGAATGTTACGAACACTGACTCTGTTCTCCGCTGGTGTTGATCTGCACCATGACCTTTAACCTCTGTGTGCTGTCTCCTCGAATACGCTGCCACGAGCTGTTGACTTTGTCAGCCAGCTTTGCAGAATCCACCGTCTCCACAAGGAACAGGTTTGGCACACCTGCGGAAAGGAAAGACAAGACTCGGTGAAAAGGTTTTTTCATACAGCTAGTGTGGAAGTGAAAACAATCACTCACCCAAAAGTTTGTTGACATTATTCTTCTGTAGATGGCCAATAAAATGCCACTTGATTTCTGGACATGCGTTTAAAATCTGGATGAGAAAGGGAAAAAATTGTAAAAAACAATCTCAAAATAGGGTGTGGGGAAAATAATTTTGTCGACCTTATAACATATATAAACCTACCAAAGGATCTGAAGCTTTGTCTACAAGTTCATTAACCTGGTGAGAGGATAAAGGACAAGGTCAGATTTTTAAGGTTTCTGCTGTTACACTTGGACAGCAGCAGAGTAATGCTCTATACATAACCCCTATAGACTGTCTATACTCACATAATTTTCTCCAAAGTTACGCTGCCCTTGTCTGTAGGCCTCCACAACCATGTCTGGGGGTTTAGTCTTGCTGACAGCTACAAGGCGGGGCGGCACAGCTGGTAGTGTCTGTGAAAGGACAAACAGGCTCATTTATCATCTCTATCAGTGAATGTTATCAGCAGAGGAGTGAAGTGTGATGCAGGATGTTAGCTGAGGTATTTGGTTGTAACAGTGACTCAGTCCCGCCAGGACCCTGCAAAACAACAATGAAAATGGTTGTTTCTGCCTGCTACTGAGTTCAGATGCTGTTACACATCATGCAGTCAGCTCTACATATGATTTATATTTTAGGCAACAAGCAACTGAGAGACATATAGATTTCACTGCAGTCGCTGTGCATTCCGACATGCGTTGACCTAGATGACCTAAAGGGCGACTTCATGAAAATGACATCTTCACCAGTCTCTACGGAGCTGCAGTGTGAGGAGATGTTGTTCAGAAGCATGGTTGTATAAATGAACAGCAAACACACGTGCTAAATGCCAATCAGAAAACCGTGATTCAGGCAGTATTTCTTATAGCAACGCGCATGCAGATACAGGAACATATGTCAGCGTGATCATCCTGCTCGCACGCATATTATGTTGCCACCAATAGACCAAAGTGTTATGAAAGTGCTGCCTCAAGCCCGACGGTCTCCCATCCAAAGGTTGAAGTGTTTGGCAGCCTTACATAACGACTCGTGTTGCCGCAGCACGACACTTTTCGGACCCCGAGAAGAGCCACGGCAGCGGTGCTCCTAAACGGGAGCCTCCCGTGCGGCAGTTACCTTGGGCCGCCGTGCCGCCGCCTGGTTCACCCGCTCCACTACCGACTGAAGCGCCTTCCCAACCTCCTCCGACATTGCTACTTTCCACATACCGTCAAACTGCTACGACATAACGTAATGAAACGTCTTCGAGATGACGTCAATCGGCTTTCAAAATAAAAGTCCCCTAAGCGGAAGTACATAATGTGAATGGCGCCCTCTGTTGTTTCTTCCTCATCAGTCAGCACTACAAATGAGAGCACGCCTGCCAATACAGACAAAAATCTCAATCTGGTAGTGTGCTGCCATTCCCTTAGTTACGTACATCAGGCTGATGACTCTCTCTGATTCCCACAGCTCTGCTAAAGCCTTTGACAGCCTCAGTTATTTGGGCTGGGCGAGGACACATGATTTGACCCACTCAAATGTTTTGCTCAGAATAACTCCACTTCTGCACTGCAGAATTTTTGCTTTAAGGTCAAGAGATTTATTTTTTTTGGTTTTACTCCTTGATCATTTTTATTGTTGTTACTCAGTTTTCAATAATCAAGAAACAATTCAACAAAATTATAAATGTCTGCTGTTAGACAAAAGCCCTAGGCTGCAGTAATATATTTAATGCGTTTCCGTAATTTCAAGACATAACCTATGGTTGAGTGGTTAATACATCACTCATTTTAAAGTAAATACACAAAGACAAAATACAAAGGGAAACATATTTATTCACAAAATCACACATTACATATCGAAACAAAACCTCCTTGTTGATGGAAATCAGATTGAGAAGACCGAATACAACTCAAAGACACACAATGGCTTTGCAACTCTAAAAGAACTAAGATAACAATGTATAAAGGTGTGGATCATTCCTCTCTCTACGTGCAGCTGCTCCTTGTCTCATACTCTCTCTAAGGCCTCGAGCATGATGATGCTGTTTCCCCTGATGACCTGTGAGAGACGAGAACACACACAATTAACACTGCATTTAAAACAGACTTCCTAAAGACTTCAGTGAATTAAGAAAAATGTAGAACTAGTTAAAGAAAACCTCTGAAATACAGTAATTACTTAAAATCCTGAAAAGTGTATTATTCCAGAATTTGCATTGCACAGCCATTACAAGGCAATATAGTACAGCATGGCTGCATTCACAGCATAGACTCTTTTATAACAAATCCTGTAACCTTTCACAGTCACAAGAGAGAACAATAACATCAACACTGTCTACACATTATTTGTATGTAACAGTTCCAGCTTTTTGATACTGTGCCTCCTGGCAGAAAGGAGGAACTCTAAAAACAGAGCCTATGTCAAACCAGCCACAAGGAACGTTATTTTGTACTGATTCTGGCAGCCTGTGTGGACAAAAGCCATTGGAGTACCACTGCCTCCAGCTTTAAAGATCTTAATCAGGCAGGTGAGTGCATTTGTTTTGGAAGCAAGCGAAAGAAAGATGCAACTTATTTTTCGCTATTTGCAGGATGCATAAAGATTTTGTAATTTACTATATTTACTAGTGGTTAGATAAAAAGGAATAATAATTGTAATATGACAGCTAAGCAAAGTTAGCTTTATTCATTTACCATTTATACACTACTTTTACATGTAGTCCTGCGGATTACAGATTTGGTCGCCCACTGTCCAGTAACACAAACTGAGCTAAAGATAGATGTATCAACATTCCCTCATAACATTACATCTAACACAATAATAGGGCGATAAGATAAAATTTGGTGGCTCAGCTTACATAAAATGCTACCTTATGAGCCAGTTGTTCTGAATCCATCTGGTAGTACAGAAATATCTGTCGTTGTGCCACCAGACTCAGACACCTTGCCAGTGGCAGGACACTCCAATGATTAGCTATGCTTCTTGCTGGTGGTTGTAATGGCTTATGGGTCGTATTTAACTTGAACATTTCCTGTAGTCTGTTTCACACACGTGGGAACTAAACAGACACTTCAATTTGAACTAATCCAACTGTCCACACAGGCTGCAAAATACCGCATGCTATACTTATGCTGAATGCCACCAGCATTACTGTGTGCTGGACTCTGAGTGTTTGAAGAACACGTTTGACCCATTCTTATTATTTGTCCTGAAGGCATTCTTCCTAGACACACAGAGGAGTCAATCTGCTTGCTGCTGCTCTATGAGGGTGCTGCTGTTACTACACATCTTGTTTAGACATTGTGTGGTTTTCCTTCTAAAAGTGCAAGTGTGGCTGGATGAATGTGATTCTTTCTGTATTTTTTCTGATCTAGAAAAAAAAAGGATGGTTTGCTCATAGTCAATTGCTGCATGTTCATTATAAACCAATCCCTCTCTCACTTCCCTTACTTTAAAAGACCATGAATAGTTTACTCCTCAGTGTGCACTTAATAGTGTTCTGACAGGTTTTATGCCACAGTCAGCTGTGCCTTTCACAGTGAGTAGCACACACATCAGGTCGCTGCTATTTTCAATAAAATGTTGTAATTTGTAAGGGTAACACAGAACATACTTTTCAAACTTCATAAAATTTCAGAGGGGAAATTTAGTGAACTACATAGTAAATAGTGATTTCAGACACAACCCTCATATTTCCATGGGATTTGCAGTAAATAGGAAAATTAAAGAATAACACTAGCCAAGGTACTGACCACCATGCCAATGCTGTTTTGTTGTCCTCCAGGGCCCATCTCCAAAGAGTCATCAACAACCAGGTTCATGAAGGGGTCAAACCCTCGCAGAATGCCCTGCACGTGTCTGCCTCCATTCAACTTCACTACAGGACAAAAGATGTGAAAAAAAAATACTGATGAAGCTGAAATGTTAAGTTGAACTACTGCTCCTATTTCAGTTTATAAGTCCACCTGAACATGAGTGGAGCGTTACATGTTGGGCCTTTAGACTTGAAAATTTAAGTACACTCAACACTTAGGCCTCTTCAGTGTTCATAGAAATGGATACTTAGAGCTGTAATTGTAATCTTGAACAGGGAGAGCATATCTGGAACCTCTGGCAACAAGAAAACTTTTTGGTGGCTTATTACTATAATTTCTCCCTCCATACAATTAGAAAGTTATATCCAATTTGAGACTTAACTAAAACTCACTGGTTTGATATGACTTCCCACTCCACACAGTGAATAAACCTAATGCTTTATTTGTTTAATATTTCTTCAGAGTCATTCACTAAAATCTTTTACAGTTTGTAGTTGATAGTGTAACAAACAGTTATTTAAATTTGCACCAAATCTTTGATGTTTTAAGCTAGCCTGTGCTTTGTTTCACAGGTGATTTCAGTCTGTACCAGTCAGGAAGGCATAAGATGTACTTATTTATATCATCTATGCTTAAAGGGACAAATGTAACAATTAGCTCCAATTACAGTGCAATTCCTTCATAGGGGGCAAATTAGTACTAAGGGATGTATATACAGGACTGATGTGTAGTTTAAACTGATCTATAACAGAAGATGAACCTGCCCAAGCTGCCAAACCTACCCAGACCTGAGACCTGTACATTAAAAAAGACTAGACCTTATAAAGTGACCCATCAATTACAGTGGGACAAAATGGATTAAACTGGATTTGACTATAAATGTGTCGCCACATTTTAACAGCCCTTAGAGGCTGCTCTGTAATTGCTAAAGGAATTGCTCTGTAATCGGTGCTAAAAAAAAAACAACAACTAATGTCCAAACCTTCAATATTTTGTCACAGCCATTTCGACGGAAGAGCAAAACGAAGTGAACTTAGGGTTCCCAGATAACAAACAACACAGAAATCACCGACAAGAAACCAAGTAATAGAAGTAAGAAGTAAGGATGGGTTTACGTGCCCTTTGAAAAGCCTGTCGAATGGGCTTGTATATCAGATTTTAGCTATACTCACAGGAAAGCTTCTTGTCCATGAACCTGGTAAAATAAAAAATAACATTAGCTTACGACACAAATCCTTACAGATGTTAGATAGAAAGTCAGGCTAGCTCTAGCTACTGTTAGCTTCTTTCCAGCAAACAATGTAGCGATGGTGCTGTGCTTGTACTACATCGATTATTTACCATACAAAGGGTGTTCACACAACACATCAAAGAGTTTTTTAAGGAGATCTACAACTTACTTTTTCAGCTCGGGTGGGTGTGCTTTGCTCATTTTGTCTTTACTTTTTAAATACCGAAGAACCCTGCTCGTATGATGTTCGTTTCACAAAACCGCGGAAGGAAAACGTGCGTCGAGTATTGGACGTTAAACAGCGAACTTCCGCCACGAGAAACTGTTTTCTGTGTGCATGCTGCCGCCATGAGGCCAGGAGGAGTCACAGTCGGATAGGTAATGTTTTGTACAAAAAAAGGGACCAGAAAGGAAAAAAGAAGCAGGCTTGACTCTTTGTTTTTGATGAGAAAACACTTTTGCTAATCAGGGTTTACAATCAGTATTTTTTTAATATTGTATGATAGAGAATAGCACAATTTTTTGGAAAGAAAATATCTCCAGAATTATTGAGAGAAATAGCATTCAACGTCTGATATTGTTAGCAACTACTATTGCTGCACAGGTCAGTCATTCTGTTGCACATATCTGGGACAGGGTATGTTGAGTTGTTGCTTTTAAATATAGCAAGCAGACATATAAACTATGTAGAAAACCTTGCAGATGGTATAATTTGCCAAGGATGCAATTATGTTATTAATGTTAATATTAATAATGTTATGTGCTAAATCCCACCAGATGAGACTAGACTGTTTAAAAAAGATTGTTAAAAAAAGAAAACAAACAAAACATCTCATGAGAACTGACTTTTAATTTTTTATCTTTCAAGAGCCATCAGCTAATTTACAAAAGACCTCAAAAAGTGGAAGCTTAAAAAATCTATTAAATAATTTTCTCCATTATAACAGTAGCTAAAATTCCTTTAGAAAAACAAACAAAAAAACTTAAGTTGATCACAGTTCTTTTTTCAAAGCGTGCTTATCAAGCATCACAGACATACTGAAGGGAGACTGCTGTCAATCTATCTGCTTGCATAGCTGGGTATTATCATCAGAGAACACATTGGCTAAAGAGATATGCTATCATTTAAGTAATTTTATTGGGTATAACTACTGGTGAAAAAGTTTGTTTGTTCTACAGATTATGGTAACAACAACTATTGCATGTTGGAACCATGAAACAGAACATTCAGATGATCAAAACATTAACATTCACACTGTTATTCATACCTTTGGACTCGATTGTGTTGATCAACACACTAAATTTCCATCTTGTGCAGTGTTCAATGAAAATGCAAATGTTAAAATCCAACATATCAAAGTACACTTAAGAAAGAGACATGCTGAACTTCCTCCAATCTTTGACCAATTATTGTTGAAATTCTAGGAAAAATAACTTAAAAATAGCAGAACGCATGCCTACCTTCATCAGCCAAAAACACTCCAGATGTCTGGTGTAAAAAGAGACTCTAGCTAACAAGATATCTCTTGCAGTGCTTTGGCTAGAACCTCACATTTGTGCAGATGCCTTTGTCTACAAAAACACCCCAAAGGCTAAGATGAGCAAAGTCTCATTCTAGGTTTATCTGCTAAGATCATCTTAACTTTATGATGGTTCCAAACACAAAGTCATCTGTATGAAATAGTGGCGTGTCAGGGCCGTGCCATGTCTCCATTAAAGATGCATACTGGTGTTTTTGCATGTTTTACTCCCAACTTTTCAGGGTTCCATAAGTTGCTTTAAGTACTTTATTGAATTATGAAAATAACCTTCAGAATCACGTTTAGTCCAAACTGTTTTATCTCAATGTTGTATTAAAGCTGAAATTCTTAATTTTGTGTTTATTACTGGGCACACAAGTGCTTGAGGGATAGTCCAAATTATCCTCAAGCTGGCTGCCAAACAACACCCACATGATCCTTTTTGCAATGCCCACATTTGCTTCTTGGTTTAATTTAACAACAGTGCAGCTTGTTGATGCAATACTGCTCTGTTACTCAAATCAGAGATAGTGGAAAGTCCCACAAGCTCATGAACACAATACTAAATTTATTTTTCAGAGGCATTAACATGCTGCCATAAACTTAATATCAAACTAAATGGTAACTGTGGTGGAGCTCATACATATACTTTATTGAACAAGAAATAAGGAACCATTTGGAAAACACTTGAAAAACTGAGAAGAACTTTTCAGGAAATGATCGGCAGTGAAGTACTACTGCTCAATAAATCATGCAAAAACCCTGGTATGGTACTTTCGAACATGTCTCTGCAACTCTTTATATGATGGCATGGATAACATTTAACCAACAGCCTAGGTGCGCAAAAGATGCCCTGAACACACAATCAATGAACTGGTCAATCAACAAAAACTTGATGGAAATTTCATCACTTTTATCGCTCTAATCCTTCAAGGCAAAAAGGCAGTTGCTAATGACATTCAAACAGAATCTCAGGCTTTGCTAGCCTGATGCATGTAGCCCTCTGTGATGCTGTCCTGCTCCACCCTGACTCGCAGGTGCTCCTGACAGTGTTCTAGGAAAGAGTCCAGTGCTGAGAAACCCTGCTGGCAGGGCACACAGTGGTACAGCCTCTGTCTCTTTGAGCCTGGCCACTTGCAGGTGTCCATCTTGTTTGTGCACACACTACACTGTCTCCTCTTTACCGAGGACTGGTGGAGCTCCACATGTTCCCTTAGTTGAGACTGTAGAGAGAAAACCTCTGCACAGGATGGGCATGGGAACTCTCTTTCAACATCATCCTCTTCATCCTCCTCCTCCTCCTCCTCCTCCCCCTCCTCCTCTTCCTCCTCTTCCTCCTCTTCCTCCTCTTCCTCCACTCCAGACACATCTCTGCCTCTCCCTGAATCAGTAACCTTGTTCTCTAATCTGGCCACTTTCCTGGGCCTCCCTGGACCAGCCCACATAGTCCTGTTATCTGCTGGGCCAGTTTTTACTTTATTTGGTCTATTTTGCAATAACCTGGAGTCTTTGGTGGTAAATCCTACAGCCTGGGTTTTGTTTTTGATGGTGGTGAAGCTTGGGGCCGTGTGTTTTCTGTAATGTGCCCTAAGCGACAAATGATGAAAGAACATTTTTCCACAGTCCTGACATGGATATGTGTCTCCTTTCCTGCGCTTGCTGATGACTGGCCTTGGTTCTCGCCTGCTTTTTTTCTCTCTGCTGTGCTTCTCTCTTCTGTGCACATACAACTTAGATGTGCAGCTGAAGACCATGTCACAAGAGCGACAGTTCAGAAACTTCCTTTTGGATTTTGGCCTTTTGATTGGATCCTTGTTCACCTTGGTATTCCCTCCTTTCATTGCCTCTACTTCTGCACCCTCTCCTTTGGTCTTTTGTCTCTGTGGAGTCATCAGATGCTCCTGTATATGGTTGGTCTGTTTATGGCGTTGCAGTCCAACCTCTGTGCGGAAGGTCCTTGAGCAGAACTGACACATATTGTTATTTCTGCTGCTGGACCTTTGAGTGTCTGAGGAATCAGAACGAGTCAAATCTCCCTCAGAAACTGGTGGAGAATCATCTGGAAGGCTACTGGTATCTACAATATCTGATGGAGATAGTGGTTCACTACAACCAGCCTGCTGATGATGCAGTAGAGCCTGCTTCTGGCTGAAGCCTCTCCCACACGGGGCACATGCATAAGGGCTACTGTCCAAGAGGTGAGGCAGGTGAGGTGATTTGTCCTGTGGCCTACCAGGATCTGAGGTGTGAGTTATACATGCAGGACAAGGAGAACTAAGCCGTGATTCTCCATGACAAAGGTCACATGGGGATGAATTATGATCACACTTATGTAGCTGTAAAGATGACCTCAGGGAAAACTCCTGCCCACAAGAGGGGCACCGGTGAGGCTTGGGTAATGTGTGTTTTAGTTCCTGGTGGTGCAACAGATCTACCACACAAGGGAAGCTCTTACCACATTCTTGACAAACATATGTGGGTAGGTGGGATGGTTGCCGTCTCTGGTTGCGTGTGTGTTGTTTAGTCTCTGCAATGAAGCTGGCAAGCTTGGACAGAGTTTCTGCTGCTGTCCTGGTGCGGCTGAACGACTCCTGGGCCCTTGTGGTGCTCCAGCTGACTCCATCCATCCTCTTTCACCAAGCTTTTCCTGCTTTAGTGGAAACAGTACAAGCTGGAGTCATTACTTTAGAAGTTCCTCAAAATGAGAGAGACAAAATCAAATGCAAAGACGTTCAACGGCGTGCTGTTAATAGATCTTCAAGCTGAATGGCATTAAGCTACCACTGCCTAATAGAGAAGTGCATTCAACAGCTAGTCAAGCTTACACAGGGAAAGGGGAAGTGTTCCTTCTTTTCAGCTTGATATGTTTTCGGTAATTGGTTGCTATATTAAATTCTATTGCATCGCAAAAATGTCAAACTATAGTTGGACAGCAAGAGATGAATTTGGTGAGCTGACAATATAACAACAGAGGCAAGATTAACGTTACTAACCTTCTGCGCGACCACAGGCTAGCTTCGTGTTTGCTAACACTAGCTCGTTGCTAGCTGCGCAAATATGTTATAAAAGCCCATTTTCCATGTAAAGCAGTTGACTTTTGCACTTAGACAAACGAGGAAAACGCGATACAGCGGGTACACTGCAAACTAGTTAAATTCAGACGGTGTGTCCCGTGATATTGAGTGATACTTTGACTCGATAACCCATACTAGCATGGCTGCAAAAGTGGAACCTGAGTTAAAGAGGGTCCTCTGAGCTCTGAGCTGTCCTCAGCACTTCCGTCACGTCACCTGGCCACGAGCCAGCTGCGTCTGAGCGTCTTCAACACTCACTTACACACTGTCTCTGGGAAAACAACACTAGATTTGTTTGGGCAGGAAAACAGTTATTTTACAAGGGAACTGTAATAACCCCCCGGCCCCCCAGCCCCACACACAAACATACACACATACAAATGAAGAACAATCGTTTAATATAAATACAAAGTTAATATACAGCAGGTACTCTCAAAATTTAAGTCTTCTTCACTTTAGGCTGAAACCAAAACTGATTACTGAAGCACTCTATAACATATTGTACTGACCAACTAAAATTTTGGCATATTACTGTTAAAACAGCATGAACACTTTTGAAACAGATCAACAACTTTTCATTTTGCTTGCCTTTAGTTCGAACATCATAATCTGAGGACATGATCTTTAGATAAAACAGCATGGAGTGAACAATACCATTTTGGTAGTGACACAATCAATTGGCGTTCCTGAATGAAGAAAACCTATTTTAAGGCTAAAGGCATACCATTAACACTCGCAAAAACATTTAAAAAAATCAGATGGTTAATGAGTGGTCTTCCAGACAATGAATGAGCCATAAACATGTATGACAGAGTTTTAGATTTTTTCCAAAAATAATGATAATCTATTTCACCTTCTTAATTTAAGCACAATAGATTTGTCATCACATATTCTCCATTAAATGCACTGCAGTCAACAACAATCAGGATTAATAGCCAGGATGTAGTTTGCACTCCTGATTTTTAAGTTGGTTACAGCCATGCACAGCATTGTCACATGTAAACTCCTCCACTTATCCACACACACACACGCACACATGCACACATCGGCGCACACAAAGCTGTTAGATAGTTTCCTGGATTAATTTACAGATTGGAAAAAACATCACAGATGCGGTATAAACCTAACCTGAACTTTAGACAAATATAAAATACAAGCATTAATGATAACAAAGCATTAATCCATGTTACACTTAAAAGGACAGGAGAACATTACAAATGCTCATAAAAAAGGCATTGTCATATTTTGCGAGCTGCACTGTGTCCACAGGACTGTCTCAAGTAGGATGGTGTGATTGCATGTTCCTCAGTACCAACGAGCTATGACAGAGGCATTTCCTTCAGCTTAAAGATATCTCAAACCCAAATATTAAAATTACTCTAAAATGAAGAAAACCTTCATTTTTATCATTTATAACGCATATGCAGGTTTTACAGTGGCCACAGGTATCTCATTAGATACTTTATAGACTTTCATAAGAAAATTTATAAGACTACTTCTCTTATAGTTACACATAAAGACATTAGTTTGGTCAAATCAACACTCAGGCCAAAACAGGCCACATGTGACTGATCTCTTGTTGTTGCAAGCATTGAGAGTGGTAATATGCACCACAGCCTCTGACTACAACCGAGTTTCTTGTGTCAAAAAAAAAAAATCTCAGTCAGCAAAAGGGAATTACCCATTTCAACTGACATATAAACAGGGATCTCTAAAGCTACATTAAACAGAAGGTCTCCTTTTTTATACTGGTCTATTCATAGGCAGCAAAATTAAGATTTTTGCCTCTGTTGATATATTTGAGCTTTACAGAGGAGTGTCAGAGCCACTTAAAAAATTCTCTTGATCAGTAGATTTAAAGTAGATTAAAATGACCAGTAAGGCAAACTGAAACCACATCAGTTTCATCACTTCTGATCCCAAACACAACCTGCAGTATCCTCTACTTGCTACTTAAGGTCTAATACCTAAATGCAAACCAAAATGTTGCTGCCAGTTTAACTGACTGATTCAAGTCCAAACTAAGGAATTTTATAATTCGATTGTACAGTGCAGATTTGGTAACCCTAAGACAAAATCTTTATTATCACAGCTTGACAATGTCAGACTAGGTTCTAGTTGCCTAAAAGTCTCCCTTTGTAAAAAAAAACCAAACAAATAAAACCTGCTGATACCATCTTTCACCAAAGGATGATCTCACAAACATTCATCATCCCTTTAAATTACAGAAATGTTCTAAATGTACATTTCAATTGAGAGACAATCAATGTTGCATGAATACAATTAAACCGAGATGGCATAGTTATGTCTTTATACTGTAACAGTCTTTTGATACACTGACTGCAAGTAGTCTCATAATCACTGAGCTCTTTGGGTGCATCAAAAACCCAAATCCAAAGTGACGTTCACCGGACTTGATTTTCACAGGATGAGTTTTAGTGGCTCTGAGATAACATCCTGCAGGTGTCCTGAAGCTGCATGTGAATACGTCTCCAGCAGGGTTACCTCAGCTGTTGTCTGCACCTCCAGTCACAGTCTACTAAAGGTACTGTGTTTGCTGTGATACAGGCAGCCTCAGGCCTATCTCTTGTAGTGGCTGGGTGCGTCTGCAAACATGTACTTCAGTCTGTAGGCTTCAGCCAGGAGGAGACCCACCTCCTCGTTACCCCAGTGGATTGTAGGAAGGTTCTGCAGAAGCATGAGAAGGCCCTGAAGAGCAAAAGAAGTTTACTCCCAGAGACTGACAGTATTTTGGAGAGCAGAGGTTAAAAACAGAGCAGGTGTTGCATTTCACCAATTAATACATTGGGCAGGTTAGCATGTGAAACCTATGCCTGGAACAGCGCACCAATCATCTCTACATACTTAATATTAAAATTTAAACCTTACAGAATTTATACCACTGAAATATTTCCTTAGATAACCATCGATCCACATTTAGGACTGAAACTAATGATCATATTCGTTTTCAGTTAATCCACCAATAATCCTCTTGATAAATCCAGTATTCTTTTGGTCTATAAAATGTCAGAGAAAAGCGACAAATGCCCATCAAAGCTGTTCTAGGGCTCATCTTCGTCCACAGACAAAACAAACAATGTTCAAGTTGTTATCACAAGTATTATGCAGCATACATTTTCTTAATTAGAAAATGTCACCATCTTAATTTAGTATGATAACACGCTAACATTTTCTAATTAAGAAAAAACACAGTTGAGATTGATGTTAATGTCGTTAGTTTTGCAGGTAAAATTCTGACAATGGCACAAAACTGCAGTTTGGGGTCACTAAAGTTACTGCCATTCAACCTGAGCATGAATGTTAAAAGAATGAATATGACTACAAAGCCATGGATACCTGAAAGTCAATCATAGAGAGGATTTCTTTGCGCCACTCAATGAGGAAAGCAGCACAGACATACAGATGGAAGTGGGAGAAACCTTCTGCTTCAGCCTATAGAAAACAGGACAAAATTCAGTTTGCTACAACACAGCTTTGACGGGTAATCCAAATCACAAACAAAGACGGTCAGAAAGGAGAACAAAGTCTGTTCTTAAGCCAGTCAATTTAGGAGATTCTTTGGGATACCCTGTTCGCAGCAGTTTGCATTCTTTAGTAGTTTTACAGGCTTTCAGTGGCACTGCTGTTGTACTAAATTACTTTTTACTGTGACAGTTTGATGATGGTTGTTAGAGAAATTAAGAATTATCATGTTGTAAATAGTCTGAGTGATTATCCATTATGTGACTGAAGATGTTTTGAAA
>JAPZDZ010000002.1:1173055-1197379 GCA_029783805.1 Acanthurus tennentii | reverse complement strand
GGCCTGAGGAAATCCTCATCCTCTTCATCGTCAATGTCCCAAGCATCGTTGGTGCTGCGGGCAAACTCATGGAAACTAGATGCCTTTTTAGACTTGAGGTTGTTGAACTTGGGCTTTGTGTCTTTGGGATACCTGCAGAGGGACACATCGAGAGGTTTAAATGGACAGAAAAGAGAAATAGACAGAGAAAAATTAAAGACCTCAGTGGTCTCATATATGGCAGCACTGGTACATAAAACACACTGAACTTTAGGAGATGACAGCTGCATACAAGAGAGACAAAAAAATTAAGACCAATGACCAAAAGGAAAAGGAACAAAAAAAGCAAAAAATAAAAAATAAACAGGTTAAATGACATATATGTCACCATTAGGTCAAACCAGCAGGTCACTGATACAGACAAGCCACACATGCTCAAGTACCCAAAGCATGGAACAATGTGCTGCAAAACAAGCTTGAAAATGGAACTGACACAAATTAAATTCATCAAAGTGGGTGACACGACGCCATGAGGTCCTGTTAAGTTTAGCACTTACGTGCGTCGTAATCGTGGGTCAAGAGGTGGATGCTGTGCTCCATAAACTGGCTGTACACTGTAGAAGATGACAAGTGAAATTTCGTCACCTGTGCAGAAGAACTTATGTAACCTCCCAGTCTTTCACCTAACCAGTGTGAATAGTTAGCAAAACTACTCAACTATTATTTTTCAGAGGAAGATTAATAGACTTATGTCCCGTCCTTGTTTTTTGTTACTCTCTTAACACAAACTTGTAAAGTTTTCTTAATCTAGTAAATGGTACAATCCTTAATCATCTCAATTATGACACAGTGACCAATTAGGGATAACAGAAGAGAAAGCCCCACAGCTGGAAATCACACTGTGGATGTATGGCTGCTATGCACAGTTCCCTTTGCTATATAAGCAAAGAAGGAGCAACAGTATCCTGTTTCTAATTAATAAATCTCATAGTATTTGACTGATGCATCAATTGTGTACACGCTAATAACTGGGAGAATTTTTCATACAGGTATCAGTATCAGAACAACCCCACTTTTAACAGAAAACCTTTGACATTGTTGGGCTGTTTCAGGACAAGTACTGGCATCCCTGAAATGTGTAATAAAGTGAAATCTGTCTCAATGACGAGTCAATGTTTTAGAGCTAATATTTTATAAAGGACAGAACCAGCAATAAAGCCCCTTAAAATAACCCCTTACCCTGCCTTACTAACATGTATTGAACAGAAATTGAACAGAACTAGAGAACAGCTTGTGCAGCCCCTGTGTTTTTCACCACCCTGTGGTGGACAATATGTTCAGTGGTTGTGAAAATCTTAAAGCTCAGCTTCTTTCCAACTCTCTGGCGACCCACAGCAGACACAGTCATGAGTCGAAGGATGGGATATGGGCCAGGCTCAAAATTGCCAACGATGTATCTTTGCTTCATAAAAAGCCAAGGGAAGCCACCTCAACAACCTCAATCAAACTTGTAGACTTTTCTGACAAAAAAGATCGACTGCTATTTTTTTCAATAAGGATTCTGTTTTTAGATTTTTCTAATGAACATTCCTTTTCCTTTTTTTTATTCCTTTATGGTAGTCTTACACAAAATTTTACATTCAGTGTGGAACAAGCTTCAGACATAATACACACTTCATTTAGAGTAGCTGAGATGCTTTTATGAGGATATGACTAAGAAAGACAAATATCACTGCTTGCATGTGGATTTTACTGAACTGTGGCTTCTCACGCCTTAAGCTGAAAGATGCCTACTTAATTTAATTCATTTGTATGAATAAACAGACAGTAAGACTGGTGGCTGAGAACTGGGCCTGCTGATTATCTGGCAGTGCTAGAGTCTCTTGTTTTATCAGGAGCAGCTCAAGGACAGGCAGCAAGACTAGCTGCTTGCTTTCCTGTTCCAACATATGTTTGTGTTTGTGTTTATGTTTCCGGTCCTCCACCCACCACAGTTTAAGAGAGATCAGTAAGTGTGACAAAGACAGCCACGCCCTCGCATTAGAGATCCTCTCTTTAGGGCAAAACACCCGCTCAGAGTCTTTATAGTCATAGAGAAACACAGGCCAATATAGATATGCATGAGCACAAATGCATAAACACGAAGAGGCTATTTCTTATCAGTGAGGGCCGACGAACGTAACTTTCAACAAGTGTGCAGGGTTAATAGAGTAAAGGAAAAGACTGTGTGCCAGTTCCACTGAGATAACTGCAACCCATTATCACCATGATGATTACTGCGTAAGCTCTGCAGGCCTGGACTAGCCTAGCCAAAGTTTGTGCCTCTGATTTATAAACATTATCATTCAAATCACATTGGTAAGACTTCATTTTTCAAAAAGAAATTATGCTCTGGCAATGTTGAAAAAATACTCCAGATGAAAGCTTGAATACACTTGTCTAATCTACAACAGCCTTGCACACTTAGCCCCTTCGCCACAGTGGAGATAAGTCTGGCTGCACCTGTTGTCACATTAATTCTTCCTCTGCCCATCTGAGTGAAACTTATTGCTGCACAACCACAGACTTTTGAACCCTTTGATAAAGGATACAACCTGAACCAAAATAAACAGTTTTTATGTAGAATGTGTGTGGTATAATTGCCTACATTGGTGTTACTGTATGTTATTTTATGTTTATATACAAAATAACACATTGACATATCATCTCCAGCTATCTGAAATGAGCAAAAATATTTTTTGTACAGATGATGGAATATTTTTTTAATACAGATGTTTAAAAGAAGAAGGTTTTTAGAAAAACCTTCAAAAAAGTGCTAAGGCTTGTAAACTGACCTCATAGATTTTATAGTTCATTTACTTTTCAGAGAAACTTCTGATAGTGACTCAAATGTACTTAGTGGTTAGAAAGCCATAACATAACAATATCTTCCATTACATTTGCTATGATGTCCGCTTTGCTATATGTAACCCAGAGCTCTAACACACCCAGCTGTTAGCCGTGGGTCTGCTGTTGGCTCATCTTGGTCTTCTTGAACAAAACTGACAGAGTGGTGTATCACGTGGTGTATCAGTTTACTTCTACCCTCATAAATCCTTGAACAAAACCTTCTAATTACTGCAGTGGTCTTCATCAGGACAATGCGGTCTTCCTCACTGTCATGTCTCTCAGTGGCGAGCCTGTGCTGTGTGTCACCACCTCTCAGCACAGACTGACAAAGCATATGGCGGGCGGTGCACCGACTCTGACAGCTGACACCTCAGCTCTGAGCGTCAGAAACTACAGAGAAGAAAGAGATGTCTCAGGCCGACGGCACTGTGAGGACTCACACTGAAAACGAGACGGTGGGAAGGGCTAAAAAGTCCGGAAGGGAATGAGTGAAAAACCCCCCACACAACACGGTCAACCAATGATTAATATTCATGTATTTGCACAGACTTTTCATCGTTGGAGTCTGCCACGGAGCCCAGTCTTTAGCTTGAATTTCTATAACGTTATATACTTCATCATGAGTTGATTTAACTCGGGCTAAAATAGGCTATCAATAACATGTGTCCATACTAACTGATGATTATTTTGTCAACAACACTGACATAATCAGTGTGCGACTTACTAAAGGCATGAAGTCCTGCTGTGTGTAGAATAAGAGAGTTATTGAAAACGAAACGTTACCTTCCGGGAACCTTTGCGTTTCTCCTCCAAAAATTGATCCTGTTCTCGGTGGCCATACTCGGGTAACACAACCGACTTTAAACTGACACCGAAACCGGCTCCATGCACGACCTCACCATGAGGAAACTGTGTCCGCACTTCACTCACTGGAGCCCAGCCACCACCGGCTACTTCTGGTCTACCTCCTCATTAGTTTAGACGACTGGGAGATAACAAAATTTAGCTGTCAAGTGCGACGTTGTATGATGCGGACTACTGGAAGCCGCCATCTTGGAGCACACCGACCAAGCCGTGTGATTGGCGGAGGAGTGGAACAGGTGCAGTGACACTGGCCAATAGGAAAAGACGGTGGGCTGACGGTTAGTGATGCTCCGATAAACACACACAAAGACACGAGGAATACATTTGAAACTTCGGCCTCTTGGGAGAAGGGCCATAGCTTTTTAAGTTTATAGCGAAAACTATTACGAGAACTCTTGCCATTTTAATGCCTGTGTATTGTTTGTTTCCATGTTGTGATGCGGTGAGATGGTGAGGTGCTCTGACAACATGGAAACTCTAAACGCTCTGCACTCGTGTGTTAGCGACGTGTTTACAGCCCTCCGAGACCGAAGGACAAGAATCACCAGATGATGTGCCTAACGACTTTCTGACCTTAACGATTTAAGACATTTAGTTCGATTATAAGTGTCTGGTACTGATAATAAACTGGTACTAAACTTTCATGTACTTACTTTAAAATGTTCATTACAGATAACAAATTTAGAAAAATGTACAAACAAAACATACAAACAAACCTTGTGTGCAATAGTCAAAACCAAGTGGAGAAATACAGACGCACTATAGTTTAATCACTGAAGGTTAATCATCCATTGTATTAAAAGAAAAAAGGTTTCTTTGAAGAAGTCTGCTGTATTACTCCAGTGGCTGATCATGTTCTTAAGCTCTGGAGTATCTGTTGTAACTACAAGCTATATAAATCACACACAAATCTAAATACTTCCTCTGCATTCTGGCCCCTGCATTTTAATTAATGCCGAGTAATACTTCTCTTTTTTTCCCCCAGATGCTGCATCTAGACCATCTGTCCACATGAGGGCAGGCATTTTCTGCAACAGTGAGAGAGTTTTGGTCAAAATTAAACCAGCTGCACCACCTCCTATTTACTGTAAATGTTTGAAAGGTGAGTCCATGCTGTGTATCACATATCAGTGACAGATAGCTGACAGCACAGGTTTGTTGGGCCCATGTTTTGGGCTCACGATTTGTAGTCTGTGAAATGAAATGGTGACCCATTATTTGGTGCAGAGTTAAGTCATTTTATTTGCAGCATTGTTTATTTGACTCAAGGATCTGAGTGACTCACACAGAAAAGCTTGACATTCCTTTGTCATATTCAAATGCAGTCAAATGGAGGTTTTGGAGCCACAGCTGAGTTTCATTTTACATGCTGGCCTGCATTTGAATTGCAGGTGTGTGTCCTGCGTCTGTTTGTTTAGGGAAATCACTGCAGCTCCCCACCCGTCTTAACCTCTTCTAGTGTCCAACGAACTCCAACTGCCAAAATCCAGGTGAGAGTTTGTGTCTGGTTTACTTGTTGTACTTTTGTAGTGGTCTGTTTTTACAGACCAGGAACAAAAGTGTGCTGTGGATTTCATTCCATTGTGAGTGGAGAATAGCTCCATTCACACATTCTCTGGGATTATCCATCAATGACTTTTTCTTACTTTCTTTCTTTTTCTTTTTTCTTTTTTTTTAAGATTTGACCCTCTAGTGGATCTTGTGACTTTTTGCCACAATGTTGCTTTTGGTGTGGCCAGCTCACAGAGGAAAACTGTGGTGTGAAAGGAGCAGGCTGAGAGGAGATACACTAATAGAGTCACAAGGCAGGACAATGAGCAGCTGTGTGTAGGACTACTGGAGTTGCCTGGGGCACAACAGTTTGCTTAACGACACTCTACATTTACTTTGAACTTCTTCCTGTCAGACCGCCATGACTGCTTTTACATGGGAGACATTTCTTCGCTGAGTATGAGCTAAGTCTCTGATAGGAATACAAACATAATTTTTATTTTGAACCCTAAAAAGATTATTTTAATGCTCTGTCTGTTTCTGCAGAGTACACTGAGGATCTGGTTTTGCAAAATAAATCTACAATGTGCTTTTTCATGGAACATGCTCAATGGAGTTGAAGCCCCCAGCTAGATTTTAGTTTGTGTGACCCCCCTTGTTTTACTCTTCCTCTCATCCCTGAAAGGATAGCATTGTGACTTGTTCTCTTCCTGAATGCTTAAGTGGCAACAAAACCACTCCGACAGCATTCTTTAAGAAAAAGGGGAACTTTTTTTCTTTTGTTGTCCTGTCATCGTTGTGGCTGTTCAGCTCGACAGTTATTTTCAATGTTAAGAGAACTTTGGAGGAATTATAGCTTTCAAGTCTTTGGAGAAAAACTGAACAGAACTTTTTAAAAGCCAGATTCTAACTTTTGAGTGAGGGTTTATTCAAAGTTTTTATCAGAAAGAGGAGGTAAGTTTTCTTCATGCCACCTATGTAAACTTTACATAAGCTAATTCAGTAACATTTTGTGGAAGTGTGATGTATATTATTGTTTAGTAAATGGTTAATAACACATATTATGTTATAAACTGCTCTAAGTACATCATAATAGTTTCTTAATTTACAGTATTTGTAAAATTTAATTAATTAAGAATTTTTTAAAAACTGTTTGTTACAACTTTTACATCATGTCATTCAATATCAGTTAAACCTTAGTGTCTACTTACAGGCCCCTACATCAGGATTTGTAGTTGATGACAAGTACTTTATGAATAACATATCAAATTTTCATGGCATTATTGTATGTTAAAGAGCCTTTAGTAAGTTTTTTAATGCTTTTTATAGACTTTCTGTGTCCTGTACAGTTTTTAACTCTTTTCAGTATACATTTGTTCAACTACATTAATCATATTTAAGCACTGGATTGATGTAATGAAAAAGAAAATAAAACTATTTTTAGCACACTCAGAACTTTGTTTCACCGACAAAAACTGAATTTAAAAGAAGTTGATGATTTTCTTTTTTGTCTTCAGGCACATGGTGATGTATAGCCGAATTCTTTGTCTCAAGGTCAAGGGGTCATCCTTAGCTGTGCTCACACACTCTGACTCTGCTCAGGCCATGAGGGATCGTGAATTCTCTGAGAAAGGTAGGATTTTTGCATTCTGCAATCATAGGTTTACACCCTGTTACTATAAATTTATAACTCTTATCCAGAAGAGTGAAATTAGTGCCATTGTAGTGCCACATGCATGTTTCATCATCCACAAATAAACATAAGATTCAAGTTTTAAGCACATCATTTGGTGGTTCCCTCTATGTCTGTCTTTATGTTAAAGGTCCTTAACAAACAGGAAATGTGTATGAAGGGAGACACAGTTAAATAGTTGTGTGTTATTTCATAAGTGCCATTTAGATTTAATTAGTAGCATTTGAAATTGGTCCTGTGTTGGATTCTAGAGAAATTTTCATCCATGTGTTAAGGATTTTAGCTGAGTCTGTTTCCTGTTTTGTTTTGTTGGCGAATCTCCTCGTGTCATGTTTTGTTTTGCTTCCTGTCTTTGCCTGTGTGTTTAGCCCATGGTTTTTCCTCTTTCAGTTGTCAGCTCGTCTGTATTTGTTTGTTTGTCTGTTTTCCTTGTGTTGTTCTTTGTTTAGTTTTTATATTTTTATCATGCCTTATGTTTTCTGTGTGCTCCTCCTTTTTCTATATACTTGCCTGTTTTTTTTCCTTTGACTCAGCTTTATCACAGACATGATAAGGGAGGAGATAAACCACTGAAAGCAGTTGAAAAGCCAATTGTCTGCTTTTCAACGACTGAACCAGGAACATACCTAACCAATCACGTTGGAATTCTGGATTTGGGTCCTCTTTTCAAACTTGTGAAACCTGACACTGACATATTTCCCAAGTGATTATTGTTCAGCTGCTCTCCAAATGCTTTGAATGCTTGGATTAATACAATAGACACAATAGATTTTTATTATTGTCTTCCCTAAATTTTTTTGGCGAGAGAGAGGCTTTCCCCTGCACCCCCAAAACCCTAAACTCATGATGTTTAATATTCTTACATTATGGCTAAAGGCCCTTTAACAAGACAACCACTCAGAATACTGGAGCAGTCAAGTCACACAAGTGGATGGTGCAACAAATAAACTATAAGCTACATAGCTGTCCATGCTGATGGTGCACTGCATCCTTTTTTTTAAAATCACTATGTATATACGACAACATTTTAAGAAGTACCTGTTCTCCACCAACACCTAAATACATATGCATCATGTTTCAGGTGATCAGTGAACATTGATAAAACCATGTAAATTTACATTTTTATTCAATCAAAACCGTGTCATTAGAATTGATGAGGCTGATATTTGGATTACAATTGATAATTTGTCTAAAAATCTGACGTTTACAGTATTCAAGTTGGGTTGTGCGTGTTTGTAAACTTGCTTTACAGTTATCCAGGTTACGTGTTTTTCTTATGAAAACATGAGGAATTTGTTAATTTCTCTCCAAAATCTCATACACATGGTTCAGCTTGCTTTTAATTGTGGATCATTTAAATCAACTACTGACACAACTTCCTGTCAATAAAGTACTGCTGCTCCAACTCAGCCCAGGTCGCTGCAAGCTCACACATGACTGATGACCTTCTTTGTGTCTAGCAGCTGACCCCAGATCAGACTGAGGTTAGCAGCATTTTACACTCCAGTGCCTGCCTATGGCACATTAATCCTCAGATAGTACTTTGCAGTGAAGTGTATTAATTTGGGGGGAAAGGCTGACCCAAACTCTCCTTCGACACCAGCTGCTACTCCTCATCAGTTTTAAGGGGACAAAAACAAAAGAACTTTTTTTTTGCTCAGTCTTTAAGAAGGGTCTCTAATTGCATATGTAATAATATATTGTCATTTACTGATTCTGTTTCCAGTAATGGTAAAAAAAAAATATTTGATTGGTATTGTTTTAAATAGAAATGAGTCAACATAGATTCTACTTTTGCTTGTTCACTTATGTTATACATTGTATGTTTTTACATTTTTTTAGTTTCAGTGGTTTGAGTATTTGTGTCCTAAGTGATAGCGGAAGGAGGGAGGATACAGTAGTATGTTCTGTGATGTGAACTTATTTAAAACTACTCCTAAAACTACTAGACAAAGTGTGCAGCGTTTTCTGCTGCTGTGCTTTTAGCAGATATACACCCTTACCTCTTTGCCATCATTGCTATATTTATTATAGATTTACAAACAACTTTCACACACACATAGTAAACACCCTCAATACTTATTCCAATTGACACACTTGGTTTAGCTCTGTGAGGAAATTGTGTATTTGTATGTGCATCTGTGAGTGTGTGTGTGCACGTGTCTTGGTGTGTGTTAGCGCGTGTGTGTGCCCAGTCGACTGAGTTATGACCGTGAATAGAGTGATTGGTATTTGACCATGTGCATTGTGTTTTATGAGATGAGCAGGCTTTAATGACTCTGTCACCAGTAAATGGGCTCTGATTTGTAGCACAGCTGTCGCTCCACACGCTGATCAACTCAGGCCTTCTGGAGACACACACAAACACACACACACACACACACACACACACACACACACACACACACACACACACACACACAGAACTAGCGAATATTCACCAAATACCCCTCACCTACACATCCATATTAAACCATACATGCTCACAGTGCAGTTCATGTAGATTGGGATTTTGGCACAAACAGTCTCATTTACATGTGTTGTCGATACAGAAAGTAATTGCAATCTGAAGTCTAATCAGAGAGAAATTACAGCTGTTCTGATGCAAGCAGCAGTCAGACATTAGATTTCATATCCAATCAATGTGCCAATTCTTCAGAGATACCACTGATCTATACTATGTTTTTTGTAGTGCAGCTTCGAATGAATTTTTGTGGAGCCAGTGCAGACGGAGTTGTGTTACTCTCTAACAAAAGCACCAGAATGTTGTTGTGAGTTTCTCAACCAGAGAACTGTTGTTTCCCTGTTTGCAGAGGAAGAAGTCTGTCTCGAGCTGAACCTTCACTTTTGTTGTTGGGGGTTAAAATGGATAACATTTTCACTGTAGGGATCAATAACAAATAACAACAATGAAGCACTGTAATCTTGGTCATGTCACCTCTGCCTTGGTAGAGAGCCTATTTGGCTGATAAAGAATTTTTCCAAAATAATATTTCTAAAATTAACTGAAAAGTAGATTAGAGCTGATGTATAGATATGTATGATAATGTGGGAAAATGAGCTCCTACAGGGGGACAGTGCAGCTTAGTACAATATTAATTCAAAAGGAGAATTTTAAGTGTGACTGTCATGCATACATATTTTGTTGTCTGGTTGTCTTTCTTATGATTCTTGGTCTTGGTGATTGAGCTTTTTTTTCTTTCAAGTGAGCTCAGGCTGGCTAAGTTTGTGTCGGCTTTTAAATATTTTGCAAAATACACTACTGAGCTCTTATAATTAATAAAAAGTGTCTCTGTGGTCCTAGACTGCTTCTTTAATGTTAATGTCACTAGTCTGCTTAGCACCTTTGGTATTTTTCCAGTCTTGGGTTATTCCAGCAGTTTTCTCTTCCATAATATTGTTGAACCCACAGGAGATAGATTAAAAGAGGAAGTCGTCACCAGGTTTTATAATTAGCAAAAACATATGAATTGCTGAACTGGTCTCTGTGGGTTGAAAAGTGTACTTTTCTCCGCTGACCTGTTGTACTTGTGACCACACATGGACATCAAACTGTCACCACCATTTAACAAGGTATGTCATTACAGTTAATCTCTAGTATGCAGCTATTAAGAAAGAGGATCCTATATTTCCCACAATGCAACTTAATAGCATATTTCTTATGCCACAGTAACCTCACACCTCCAGTTTGGAGGGCTGTATGCAGATTTTTTAAATCAGATAAATCAGGTTTAGTTTGATTATTCAGTGGAGTTGTTAGTGTGGAGGTCTGGTGTAGAACTTGCAGAAGGGTTGAATATTGTTATTAGAACTTCTCACCAGCAGATGTCACTGTTGCAAAGTAGTTGCCGAGTTTCAAAGGTTTGGGGTTCACTGTTTGTCAGCTGGTCCTCTCCTCTTCACTTGTCTGCATCAACTCACAGACATTCAAATGGTTGCATTGATCTTTCCATCCGTCTTGTTTACCCTGCAGACTCACAGTTTACTGACAGTGTAACAGTTGTGCCCTTTCTATTTCAAGAAAATGTCAGTGCAATCTTATGACGATGTGTATGAAGAGTGTGTATTTGTGTGTGTGTGAACTCAAACCAGGCCTGTACGTTATCAAGTTTGAAGTGATTATCCACATTATGCTCTCTCTCGAATCATGTCCTTTGTGTCTTTTACTCTTTGGTCTGCTTCTCTCTGTTCATTTAGTGGTGAGCTGCAACAGCAGTTCCACTCACGTATGCTGCACCTTGTTGACTTTAGCCTCATTATAAGGCCAAATGAATATGACGAGTTGTGACATTAGGCTGCAGCTGGAACAAATGTGCCAGCCGCTCACTCTCCAACCTGGCCAATTTCTCTCTCTCCGTTTCTCACACACATACACACACATGTGCTCACTTATTTTTCAGGGAAGGGCTTGATGGGGTTGATGGGTTTGCTACAATATTGGAAATGTAGATGGGCCTGTGTTTTGAATTGGATTGCACGCTTTGATGCAGAGACAGATTGTAAACTGTGATTTTATTAAATCCTTCATTAGGATTCATCAGTGAGATTGGATCAGAAAAAGGTCACTGTGCAGATGCGCCCCCCCACCTCTTTCCTCTTTGCTCGATCCCCCCATATGTACACCCCCCTCCTCTCTCTCTCTCTCTCTCTCTCTCTCCTTCCACTCAGCAAAGCAAAGGGTACTTGCTCTCACCCACTATCTCTCCCTTATACTCCCTTGCTCTCTCTCTCTCTTCCCTCGCTAGCCCTTGCCCGAAACAAATTTGCGATGAAAATGGGGAAAAATGATCATCATGGGCCTGCTAGAGAAACACAAGGTGAAAGTGACATTATCCCCCCACCCCGGACCCCCTCCTCCCCCTCACAACCATCTAGGCTGGCGCCAGTGGGACGCCTGTGCCACAAATCATTTGTATACTCTCATTTCTGCGAGCGGCCCGCGATGTTGCTTACTGCTTAGCGAGCAGATGACTTTCAGAAAGAGGAGTGAATTGAGAGGGAGGGATGAAGAGATGGGGAGATGAGGAAAGAGGAGTAGGAGGGGGAGGGCGAGATGGGGGGGAGGTGTGGCAATTTGCCGGCGTGCGAGGACGTCTGTGGGAGTTGGATCTGAAATTGAGAGGGAAATTGTGTGCGCCATATGTCAAGTTCTGCAAAGGAGGTTTTCATTGTGCACCTATGGTCTGTGTGTTTGTGTGTGTACATGTATAGTGTGTGTGTTTTCTGTTTCAGAATGAAGCATCTGGGTTGTTTATTGAATCACCTTCACCATTGTCTGCATTCCCAGCTATTACCACTGAAAGAGCTGCAGGCCCCCCCAACAACATGGAAATGGGAAATGTGGTGCACATATTGTCTGTAGCTAATGTTTGGTCATCTTTGTCTCTCTCACATGTATTCATACACACAAACACACACACATACACACACCCTTCCCCCACCCCTGCCCAGTGTGAGACATCATGATTCTTCTGGTACACTGAATACATTCTCCATGCAGTCTGAGCATTGGTCCATGCAGGCAAACATGTGACATTTCCAAGTAGAGAGTGTTATTTCACCTCCACTTCAGACACACACATACACATGAATCCCCAGGTTCATAAAACAATCATAAACACACCTATAAGTGTATGCATGCATAGGCACACATTCACCTTCATGTGCACACAAACACTCTGTGCATGTTCACACAACTCACACATAAACACATGCCCAGATTCTCACATAAATATGCGCATGCACATACACACCTTCCTGCATAAGTACAAACACTCGGTCATTATTTCTCTCTAATCCAACCCACCCATTCACTCCCCCCACACACAAACACACACACGCACATGCACACACACGCACACACATTCACACACAGCAAGGTACATGTAGAGTAAATATAGATCGGAGACACTGTGGCACACTGACCTGAAGAGGAACCTGCACACTTTGTCTGCTAGTTCCACAGGGCCCTGTGCTTTCAGGAAAGCCATGCAGTATTCATGGCTCAGTCACAGGGATACACAAGGCAGGATGGCAGTAATAGCAAACACGGTTGAAGTGTGCTGCAAGCAGCTCAGCTCAGCTTTGTTACTGTGTGTTTTTTGTTTTACTGTGTGTTTTGTGGAGTGGAACGACTTCCTTTCTAAAAGTGTAAATTGTTTTGATATTTGATTATTCTGAATTGGTTTTACTCTTGTATGTATAAATGTGTCGCTGTATACTTTTACACACGTGCTTGTTTATGTGTGTGTGTCTCAGTCTTGTGTGTGGTCGGATGTTCATGTTTCATGTGTTTGTATGTGTCCTCTTTACGCTCCACTGCCTGCTTTGAAAAATAGGTCTATTTCTCATTATTACCCCAAAGGCTGTCTGAGTGTGGACTGTCTCAAGTATATACACACACTTACACACATACACACACAGACAGAGGGAGCTCCCTGTGACCCACATTCATCAAATCCAACCCCGTTGGGCCTCTCGGGATCTTCAGGGGAGTGGTGCCCCCAGCATGGTGCACTGTGGCAGGGTCTTGACTCTGAGGATTGCAGCCCCTAACCCACTGCTTCCATCCAGAGGAACTGACCGTTAAAGAATAGGTTCATATATTTTCAAGCCTATTGTAATAAAAAGCTCACACATCCAAATGTACATGGAAATGGTGTCTGGTCATTGCCTCTGTGCCCATTAATTTTTTCCTAATGTTAGTCTTTTATAAAAGATGCATCAGCAAAATCTAAAGTCCTCGTCCAAGCAAAAAATCAATTTTGAAAATCAAATTTAAATTCAGATTTCAGTGGACATAAGGCGCCAGCACTCTGATTCTCTCAGAAATCAAAATAGTATCCTTGAAGCTAACATACATGTGTTTTTAGTACAACATTTCTGAGTTAAATATCTTGCAGAGCTGTGACTTGACTAGTTTAGCAGGTACCTATAATGTTAGCCATGTTTGCCCTCCTTGTTTAACGTGATCACATGCCACCTTTTGCCAATTTGTACTAAACACAAAGTGTATCTTAGGTTGATGGGTATGTCATTCATTCTAATTTTATGATATTCTGTAACAAAAGCAAGAAATGTGTTAAACAAAAAGCCAAAAATATTTATCAATAACACTGAAATGACTTAACTTTATTCTATCAAATTTCTTGGTGTCACAGTGAACAAAAAAATGAACATGGAAGCACTGTATTTGATTTGTCTGTAAAAAAAAAAAGAAGTCGGTTGGTTGTGGAGGGTTGTTATAACTGACTGGGACCACAGACACATTCATGAGGTTCACATTAAATCACAAGTCAGTGCAAGTTACATTGAAATCTCCTTTCAGAATTAAATCCTGTTTTAGTTCTGCTTAAGTTTTGGGGAAAAAAAAAAATCCCTCTAGCTTTCCCTTTCTCTTTTATCGATGTTTCACAGACCAAGTAATTAACATAATGTATTTCCTGTTCTTTATATTAATGATGATGACAATTTTTCAACGATTTTCCAACCTGCATAGACAGTCAAAGGGAGCTTGTTTATGATGTGAGTTTAACTTTAAAATGCTTCATATTAACTTGCTGTGAGCTAAAAAAGAACAACGCAAACATATTTTTCTCGCATGCCAGCGATGAAGAGCCTGCCCTGCTGACTGCACAGAGGCCCGTGGCTCTTTAAGGCCCAGTCAGCAAAACATAGGAGCCTTTCTTCAACAAGCAAGTAAACCACTGAAGCTTCACTGGAGCAATAACAAGTCATTTAAATGCAGTTTTACTTTTTTGTTTTTTTTTCTTTCAAAGATGACTGATAATAGGTGTGTGTTTTGATGGAGTCTTCTCATGAAATGTCGTTTCTGGGGAAAAAGTACTGTTTCAGAAGTTCTCCAAAGTCTGAGTCAAAAGTGACTTTAGACAAAGTTTGTTTATCTCCTCATTATGGATGTGAAACGCATCTCCCACTTGCACACAGTGTTTTAACAGAGGCTTTGTATGAGCTCAGGTGTCACACAAAGTTGTCTTGTTTTGCAACAGAGCTGCACTTGTGACAAACTGCAAACTTTTCAACCCAGTTAGAGAATAGGCACTTTGATACTTGAATCTTTGGTTTGGCGCCTTCCTTTCTCAGACCAGGTGGGCGCCATTGAGAGGGAAATCTCTTCTTGGAGGGTGCAAGTTTGGGGTTGTAACTCATGAACGGGACGGCTTTGAAAACACACAGGCTGCTGAGTGAGGGAGTTTTACAGACACTGAGCTCCTTTGCGGTTGCGTTTTTCAGCCCTCATGAATAATTCGGCAGCAGCGCTTGTCACTGTCGTTGTTGTTGTTGTTGTTGTCGGCTGTGGTGTCACTCCTGTCTGAGAGAGACGGAGGAGACAGAGGACTCTTTACACTTCAGTCTCCTCTGCACTTCCTCTTTCATTCACAAGGAGAGGAAGCAACAGGGCTGTGTGCTGAGTGTGTATGAGGGAGAGAGAGAGAAAGAGAGAAATCATGTCTCCCTGTCTGGCATAATGGCCTGTTTGTGCCTCAGTAATGATTTGAAGGAAGGAGGAGTTGGCATAAGAAGAAGCAACAAAGGTCTGAGCTGAAGACAAACCTCTTGTCAGCTTGTTTCAGCATTAGCATATGTTCATTTTGTCAGATATTTCAATTTCTTAGACATAATGGAAATAATTGTACATTTTGAAAATTACTTGCTTTCTTGTTCAGAGTGGCAGCAAGTAGAAGACTGATACATTTGATATCTGTATGGTGAATGTAAATCTAGATCAAGTGGCCTGTTAGCTTAGCTTAGCTTAGCACAAAAACTGTAAACGTGGAAATTTCTAGCAAGCTCTGTCCAACAGTACCAAATTCTGCCTTCTGACACTTTGTTTCCAGGTAATTTTATCTACTTTGCTTTTCTAGCTCTGCTTTTCTAGCACTCTCTTTGTGCAATATTCTTATCAGAATGTTGTAATGACTGTGCAGCCTTCACTTTCTCAGCAGCTGGGAAACAAAACACAAGAGCTGTACTTTGATCTTAAAAAGGCTTTTAGTGATAAATTGCAACATACACTGTACATTTACTGATAGACTGACAACTTCACTACTAACCTTTTCCTCTGCTCCGCTTGCATCTGCTGTCAGTCTCTGACGTTTGCTCTCTCACTCACTCAACCACACACTTATTATGCTCACAAAGGAGCGACTTTACTCAGAGGATGCAGAAGGAATGACATACATCATACAGACATACATCAACTTTTAACCTTGGCAAAGCTTGCCTATTCTGGTTGAGTGAGTATAAAAAATTGCAGTACCTGTTGCTATTGGCTATTTAAAAACGCTTGGTTAGTGCAAATTGTCTCCTGTCCTGTGAGTGACAGTGTTTTTTAACCAATCAGACCAACTTAGCTCAACTCCACTCACTTGGATTCTTGACTGAGGTAAAAAAAAAAAAAAGTACATGCTGCGTTGTAGTTTACTTGTAATCCACAATGGAAAAAGTAAAAAAGACTGAAACAGCATGGCATGAGTGAAAAACTTATATACTTAACATGTTATATTTCAGTTATTTAATCTGCAAAAAAATGTTATGTAAAGGACTACATTGGCAGTGCCAGATTATCTGTTGTCTCCGAGTATCTATACCTAACTAAGTGGCTTCTGGCTGTAGCTTCATGTTCAAGAGACAGATTCATATCAGTGTTGTCTTCCAAATAACTCGTGAAAGCCTCCCAAAACCGTCCAAAATGTTAAACCATCTCTTTATGTCACACATATTTGTATTAGTGATGATGGTAAAACATTGTAGAAAAACCGATAATATAGTTACTTTTATATTTACTATAACAGCTATTAGATAAAAAGCAAATAAGGAAGAGCATAACCTTGTGGTGATGCCGCAGAAAAGTGATTCAAATGCCCATCATCCTCGATACTGACTGAGTTTACTGCTGAGAACAGTGATTATCTCTCTGATGAGTTGATGATCTAAATAGAAACAAGAAATAGGCTTTTCTATAGCAATCATATCTGCTGCAGTTATGGAGTTATTGCTAGAAAAAGAGACCCTCTTCATGCCACTGTGCGAGATAAGGTGACTGTCTTTGTCAGTGTCTAAAAAAGTAAAAAAAAGAGTAAAAGTTACTTCAGTGCAGAGAATGTTAAAGGAAAAATATCAGAGAAGGCTGTTCGCACACTTCCTGTAGATCCACTCACATACTTAACTGCTGCTGAGAGTTGCTGAGAGTGTTTCTTTTATGCACAGAAATGAACACCTGTGTGTGAATCATTTATGAATTCCACGAATGCAGCTGTCTACCTTCCTCCTTTTTCTGGCTGCTTCTGCTTAAATATCAAGCAATATTGGGCACGAGGGTTGTACCAGCTCCTCTTTTTCTCCACATTCGGATTTAATTTTTTTAACCACCCCTATTTATGGGGTGGTTAAAACTCATGGTTTATGACACATTTTTGCAGACTAGTTGTGAAAGATATAGGATATTTTGATGTATCAATTAATACAGTTACAGCTTATCTACCTGTAAGCCATCCATAACTGCATATTTGATGTTTCATAGATGCACTGAGAATGCAAATCCAGCAATAACCATATTGATGGTATTTGAAAATGTACAGTTTGTTATAAACCACTAATTAACTGTTTACAAACAATGTTAAATTATTACTCTTAACTTAATGTTGAAAATTTATTTAAAAATTTTTATCAGAAAATTCTGTCAGTCTACAGTCCACTTGGCTACACAATGTGTTATTGTTGGTGCAGAAGGTGTAAACCTGATGAATTTCGGTGAACTGTTTGGGTCGACAGCATTCCTTACCGGGTCTTATAATCCTTGAGTCAGCTTGACTTGGGTCTGTCTGTGCTCACATCCCTGTCAGGCTGGATCTGTATTTTAAAAATCATGGTGCATCAGGGACAGGTTTGTTTGCCACAGGTCTGTTCTGTGTTGGATCAAACATTTTTGGCCTCCATAGAATAAAAGCTCTGATGACAAATATACAATTGTAAAAACATTTTTGCTTTGCCGTTATTGGTTGTAGCCTGTAGAAGTGTTTTCACAAAGCTTCATTTAATTCAAAAAAAAATTCAAGTCTATTGGACAATAATAACGTGTCTGTATAACGTGTGAAACCACTGGTGTAACAATACACATCTTACAATATAGTACTGCAGGTTGTTTCATCATTCAGCTTGTTGTGATGTGGCTGCAGTCGGGGGGAAGCCCTTAATACCCTCCCTTCATCACTTACACACACACACACTTACACATGCATGCACGCGTGCACACACATACCTCAGAACCTGAACCTCTAAAATAAAGTGAACACAATGCAGGACAAAATAAATGAGTACAGAGAGGCAAGCAATGGAAGGTGTGTGCGTGTGGGACAGAGGGGGGTGAGCCTCTATTTGCATGTAAATAGCCAAATGCACCAGTCTTCCGCTGCAGGGATGACAAAGAGCATTCTGGGATTGCCTGGGCTTGTTTGTCATCCATCAGTGGAGAGGAGTGGAGGATGACGGTCAGCGTGGTCAACAGAGAGAGAGAGAGAGAAAAATCTTCTCCATCTTAAACTTCTAAACACAGATCAAGGACAGAGGATAGACACTGAGCTCACCCCCCCCACTCAAATTTTAATTCTCTCCTTGACCCTTTACTCTTCTTATCATCACTTCATTTTACTTTCCTTTTCTTGACTTCCTCCATTTTTACTCCTATGTCACTCACTCACTCACTCACTCACTCATTCACTCACTCACTCACTCACTCACTCACTCATTCCACTGCCCCTCCCACCCTCACCCTCACATCCACACTCATTCACCATTTTCCTCTCTCGCCTGTCACTTAGTCATTTACTCTCTCCCTCACTCAATCTCCCCTCTTAGTCTTCCCACCATCTCCATCTCTATCTTCCCCATCTCTCCATGTACTTTGACTTCCATCTTATGCTGTTTCCCATAACTCTGTTTTACACTTTCCACCCCCCCTTTTCTCTTTCTGTCTCCTCTTCGATTTCCCTGGTGGACTCTTACAGTAAACTGCCTGTGTAATTTAAATGCAGTGCCCTCCTTCTCAAATGGATGGCTTGCAGGACAGGAGGAGGGAGCGGAGAAAAAAGAAGGAAAGGGGGGAAGCAATGAATCCCATTATCACATATATGGAGAGGGTTTAGAGCTCAGACTTTACGCTTAAAAAGTCAAATATACCAACCGGGATAATGACGTCTAACTCACAGTCTTTGGTTGCAGAGTTTCTAAAAGCATTTGCTCACATGTTGCTCTTTGCAAGATTGGTCACCCTGTTTTTATTCATTTTAGTGTGTGTGTGTATTTGCGTGTGCATGTGTTGAATGTGTGTGTTTGTCTGCATATAAACAACTGTCATTGTGAAGGTGAGGTGTCACCTTGGCTTTCTCTACAAACTGATCCCATGTCACAACAGTCTTTTCACACACAAACTAACCATAACCCTAACACACACACACACATATGTACATGAGGTGTTCAGCTTATGTACGAGAATACTTGACAGGCTAAACAGTTGCTTGTATTTTTTTGTACTGCTCTCACCAGCTGAACTGAGGATCAGCAGGATCAGTGCTGCACATTGTGGCAGTGTGAGCAGTGTTGTGTTCACTTATTTTGCTGAACTGTGTTTGAACAGTGTCACATCTCTCAAATGTTGTGCACTGAAGGCTTTTGGAACTGTGCAGTTCATTAAAAGATTTTAATCAGCCAAATGATTTGTGATTTAATGCTCTAATATTTGTGTGAAAGTGTTTCTAATAGTGAAGCCTTGCTGTCACCACTGGTCCCCACGGTTCAGTGTGTCTCTGAACTTAAAGACATTATCAGCACAGAAAACAGAGAAACTCAGGAAGTCTGTTTGTGTGAGTGTTAGAGGAAGTGTGTTTGTGAGTGTGTGTGTGTGTGACCTCTCTCCCATTATTGATCTGGATTCCCCATCTTGTCTCTCAGCATCTGCTCCTCTTTGCATCTGTTTTGTCTTTGATGTAAACGCTGCCCGTCAATGGCAATGAGGAGGACTTTTCCAGTAACTGTAAATAACTGGATTCTTTTGTTGTTTTTTGTCTGAAGTGCATTAGCTACTTTTGGATCAGTCTACTGTTGTTTTGATAATTTTACTCATTTACTCACCATGCAATCACTGCATTCTTTTTTGTTCAGGATCATTCATATTTTCTCAAAATGTGATTTTCTCCCGTAAGGACTAATTAGCCTTGGTGCAACTGCAGGGCTAAACAGAAATAGCCAGGGTGTACTCATTATTTATGCCACTAACTTTTCCTGCAAAACAATACTTCTGCCTTGCCATATCTTTTTGCCAAAAGGAGTCAATTTATCAGTTAGACTGTGGTTTCGGATGAGTAAACTCTTGTTCTGTTCAAGTGCAGGTGTAAACACAATTAACAACAACTTGGACCTGCTGGAAGAAAAGCAACCACCACGACACTTTTAAGTCTTATTAGATTTACAATAAATGCCTTATGTTTTGTAGACATTTGTAGTTGTTGCTTTCAGACAACGATGATGAGCATTTCTGGCTTCATGTTACAGCTGTGACAGCAGAGGTGTCCTTTTCGGTTCAAATGTTTGCCATAAAACTTCATGCCTGACAGGCGTTCAGAGCTGGGCAATAGATATTGATATTTTACCATATCCCAGTTTTTATTGTATCCTAATAAGAGACTGGATATCAGTTTTAATTTTGTATATTATGGAACTTTATTGCAAAATGTTTTAGGTTTTGTCTTCTTTCCTGGTTTAAAAGGCTGCATTAAGATAAAGTGATGTCATTTTCTGAACTTACAGAATAGTTCTAGGGACTCTTAGGTTTATCTTTACCCGCCTAGTCATTTTATCCTCATTACTGATGATTGTTTTTCAAAATCTCGTTGTGTTAATATTTAAAATGACATTTGAATAAATCAGACTTAGCCTGACATAATGTTTGTTACACGTGGGTCTCTTTTTTGTTTGTATTGTGTGTGAGCACAAAATGGCTGGGAGAGGGAATCTCTAGGAATCACACGATTCGATTCTGTTACGATTCAAAGGGCTTTGATGCAATGATAAAACAATCTTTAATGCATCTCAAGTGCATGCAGAATCAATTCATCTTGGTGATCATACATTTTTGTTGTCTTATTGTGGTAATAGTTTCTGCTACTCCTCTCTGGGGACAACAACATGGCTGCACAGCTAGCTTGTCTTGCTGTTCGACACACTGTCAAATTATAATTACAGATTGTCAACGTTACACAATATTTTGACTTTAAAAGCTAGCATAAAGCTAGTTCTCTAATTCACAGCTGAGCAGAATATTTAATATCTCCCTTTGCCAAGTCATATCTAAGGTTCGTCCTATGTACTGGAGTACTTATCATTGTTTCCATTACATTTCACGACAACATAATGTGATACCTGTTTAAAGTATTAGTCAAACCCATGGAAACGGGGCACTGGCTTAAGAAAAACTGAAGATTGTGTCAGTTAAACTCCGCTGAGATGGGACATTGTGTCTTGGCTACAAAATGTGCACCATAGTGCAAGCGCTCTGGTTTTAAAACACAGAATACAGATCGATCCTTGGCATTAAAAGTTGCAATGAAGTTTGCTTCACCTCGCTTTGCAAGTTGTGTGGAAGCTTTGTTGTAACCTGCCAAATCAAACCAGGTCAAGTCGATTCAATTTTTCTGTGATTGACTGCAGTTTTGTGCAGCAGTGTGGGAGCGTCAACTCATTTGCAAATGCAATTTGCCTTTCTACTTTGGGCTAACTCATGGCAGGGCTGTTTAGCTAAGATTATGTAGTCAGCCGATTGGCCACCACAGTGTAATAACGGGTTGCACTTCTCCAGGAGCTGACTTTAACTTTCCATTTCAGGTTCCCAGCATTTCTGTTCTCTGATCCCCCTTGGGTCAATAACACATCCTAAGCAAATGCAGATGAACTGATGACTCAAAGTGAGAATCCATATGACTAAACACACAAGATAATCAGGGATAGGTAAAACCAATCAGGCAATCACAGTGGCCACAAGTAACACCAGACATGACACATCAGGTGAGAACTTACAAAACAGGAGAAAAACGATTAAACTAAAACCGAAACCTTGATAATTTTACCCAATTAAAACAACTCATCTGTGACCTCATTATGAAATAATAAGCTGTCCTTTTCAGGTGTGTCTTTTTAAAATGCTTTCTTGGTGGCATCATCGTGGACATATTGGGCTGACGGCATGGGTTAACTCAGTTCTCCTCATGTAGTATGAGCAAGCCAAAGTTCCTCTAAGTACATATGTGTGTATTTGAGTGTGCGTTTAACTTCACCCCACAGTGCTATGTATAAACCACTGTTGCCCCAACAAGCCATATGGTCTGCTCCTAATCTGAGCCTCATCCTGCTGATAGCACTGAGACTGACTTCTGTAATTAGATCTGATCGTGGCCTTCTGGTCACATTGAGAGGAAACAAATTTGGCTGGAGGTGAATTTGACACACATTTTATTCAAAGAAGCACATTTGGTTAATTTGCAAAGCAAAAGCAGATGTGCAAAACATTTTTTGTTTTGCGCAGTTTCAAGTGAAATTTTTTCATTTTTTTTCCCATCAGCATCTTTGAAGTTTTCCTTTGTAGGGGAACACTGATGGAAGAGGCCCATTGTTAAATGTGAACAGCTCTCACTCTGATCTAATATTCTAATGCCTTATTGCTCCACAGCAGTAAACCTTTCCTCTCACATGTCATGACCGCGAAGTGATCTCTACCTGCCCTCCAGCCATCTTTTCATTGTCTCTCCACCTTGATTGTTCCTCCATCTTTACAACCTCTGCAGTGAATAGATGGGGTTATAAGCTCTACTCTGGGGGGCTTTTCTCTCTCTGTTTCTTTTTCTCTGCTTTTCTCTGCTTTAGACTCTTTCTCTCTGTCTATCTACAGCTGAACTCTGCAGCCACTCTCTTTGTCACTCTTTCTTCATCTGCCATCCCCCCAGTCTTGTGCTCTCTGCTGCTCAACCCCCCCGGATTCTTCCCAGTATTTCTTCCAGAAGGGAAGTGCCTTTCTAATTACTCTAACCCCATTGTTGTAAACTTTAGCCACAGCCTCTCTGAGGGGGGTCCGTTGTCCCTGGATGGAGTGGCTTTCAGGGGCCAAAATGGCTTTTACCTCTGTGTGCATGTGTGTGTCACTACCACAGATTGATCAGATATCACACACACACACACTCTACTTGGCAGAGGCTCTGGACACAGGGCAGGTGTACAGGGAATAGGAGGAAGTGGAGAGGTGGGTGGGTGTTGAATTGAATGAGGAGAAAGATGGCGTAGGGGGTTGAGGCAGGGGTGTCAGTGCTTATCTCCTCTGCCTGCCTGCCTCTCTTTCTGTTTTCCCCAGGGGTGGGTGAGGATGGCGATTGTGACGCTTGATCTGTGTGTGTGTGTGTGTGTGCGTGTGTGTGCGTGTGTGTGTGTGTTTGTGTGTGTGTTCAGGGGTATGATATGTTGCTGTCCATGTCAAAAGTCACCTCGCCCCTGGGGGGCTTCCTCACAGTAATCCCCTGTGTCCTTCTGGAAGTTTAGCGAGTGCAGCAGTGCGTGCATATGTGCATTGTTTGAAGTCGACTCTTGGTTCTCTCTGTGTTTGAGAGATAACGACCCTTGGGCCATAAAACCACAGCAAGAAGAAGAAAACTACCCACAACAACAAAAAAACTTTGCCTCTCATCTTCCAGGGCTGGGCCTTACAAGAGCAGACCCACAGAGATTTGTGGGTTCTTCCACTTGTCTTTATTGTGTTTTAGGGGCTGTATGAGCGTCCCTCTCTCAATCTCGGGGGTTTTGTCCAGAAAGACATCACTGATTCTCTAATACAATCAGCAGAACCACAGCTGCACCACCGTGATGGCTAATTGCATCATGGAGTCAGTGATAAAGTCTGGAGTGGCCTGCTGTTCCTTTCTGGGAAGATGAGGCACTTTTTGTGGCCTCTTAGCCTTTTTTTCATTTCAAAGTTTGATGGGAAAACCATTAGTGTGTTTACAGTCAACATGTAGGCTGAATTCAAAATGATAAAAAGAAAAGAATGTTGTTTTTTTGGAAAAGGGTGTTAAATGGTCTCTTGCTGTCTCCTAACCTTAATCACGTTTACTTACTAACCTTAACTCTGAGGATGTTATTACAACCATGAAGGTACTCTAACCATGAGAAAGTAAATCCACTCCCAAGCCACGATGTTTCCCTGAAATTAACCAAAATATAACAGAGCACTGTCATGTTATAAAAAACAATTCTTTTTTAAACTGAAATGTCTCTGTGTGTATAACTACTTGCAAGAGCATATTTTCTCTTACTATTCCAAAGACATTAAGTATAATCAATACATCATTTTA
>JAPZDZ010000002.1:1123449-1143449 GCA_029783805.1 Acanthurus tennentii | reverse complement strand
CCTGATTCACAATAACCCTTATCAGCCCAATTTCCCTTCTCTCTTCCCTTGCCCATTTTAACACGGCGCCCTGTTTGTTGTTTAAATGGAAGGGAGAGAAAATTGGCCACTTTTGCCGTTCAGAAACTCCCGCAGCTGTCAGTAATCGCTGTGTGTGTGTGTACGTGTGTGCGCGCGCCGCGGTAATGTGCAGTTACCACAGTAGGGGTGTGTGGGGCGGGGGCTTGGAGAGAGGGGTCATGGTGTGCGGCGGAGAAAGCACTATTAGGAGAAAATGATAGGCCTGTCCCTGAAACTCCATTATACACCAACACTTAAAAGACTGGACTGGCTTCATTACAGGGCAACATGAATCATGCAGCACTCACACAAGCAACTGGCCTTTCTCTCCCTCCCTCTCTCTCTGTATCCCACTCTCTCCCCCAGCACAGCCTTCTGTTTAAACTGGAGGATCGCCAGGAAAGAAGGATGGAGTGAGGGAGGGAGTGAGGGAGGGAGCAGAGTAAAGAGGAACAGAAGAGGCTTCAGTGTTGCCTTAGGCCAGGCCTGTTTGCCTCAGGTCTGACAAACAGGAGGAGAAGAGAGGAGATGAGAGGAGAAGAGGGGGAAATACAGGAAAGGAGAAGAGCGCATGAGATTAGAGGGGAGGACAGGAGGGAGGAGGCGAAGAGAGGGGAGGAGGTATAAAGTAGGAACAAAACATACAGAGATAGGAGAGGAAATAGGAGAACGAGAGGAGACAAGTTAGGAAGAAAGGGAGATGGGAAAAGAGAAAAGAAAAAAATATGGAGAGGAGACAGGAGACTTGCTGAGGCACACTGTTGTCTCTCTGATGGAAAATGGATGCAAGTGTGACCTCAAGTCAATGTGTGTCAGTGTGTGTGTGTGTGTGTGTGTGTGTGTGTGTGTGTGTACCCTTACACTTGCCTGCTTTTCTGTGTTTGTCCATCGATGTGACTGTACACAGTTGTGTAAAGACAGCCTGTTAGCATTTGTGAATGCAGATAATGAATCTTTGTGAAGAGCTAGTGTGTGTCTGTGAAGTGTGTATGTGACAGCTAACGTGTGTTTTATAAGTGTTTATATGTAAAGCAACTTTTTTATTATTTTAAGTGTGTGTGTGTGTGTGTGTCTGAATGCATGTGTATGAGTGTGTGGTATGTGTGCATGTGTGTGTGTGTGTGTGTGCATGTGTACTCCAGAGCGTGTCTCAGCATGCTGTCAGAGGGGCAGGGCAACAAGCCAGACCCAGGGCACAGTGTGACACTGTGTTCAGATCTGTGTTGTGAGTGCTTCAATTACCCATCAGTCTGACAAAGAGAGAGAGTCAATGTGTGAGTGTGTGTGTGTGTGCGTGCGTGGGTGTACGTGTGTGTGTGTGTATACAGGAAGGAACAGAAGGATCCTGATTTTGTGTCTTTTATCTCTTCCAAACTGATGTTTCCCAAATCTCTTATTTTTTTGGAGTCTGCACTTGTCATTTCACAGGCACTTAAATCCAAAACTACACATCACTGTGTCCTCCTTAAAACTTTTATCCCCAGTCCTTTTGTGACAGAAGACAGTAAAGATTCAGTTGATTTCTAAAAGCCTCCCGCAGCTGAACAGAGAGAGAAACGAGCACCATCTTCAAAAAATGAAACTTCTTTAACAGCACACTGAGTGGGCTGAGTTCACACTACTAAGCACTGTTTGATTAGACAAGTTTCCTGTTAAAAATTCAGTGTGCAAGCAGCAACACAAAATCCATTGCCACAATGTCACGATGGCTTATAGCTTATTGTATAGCAACTGAAGTATTTCAATGAAGGATTTGATTTAGATATGCAGAAACCTGTTGAACTGAGTAAAGTTGCTTTCTGGAGGGGGATTTATAGCCATCATTCTTCAAGCCTACTTGGCTTGATGCCCTACATTGTCTGAGGGCATCTGTTGACTCTAACCAGCTAACAGGACACATGGCAATTCAGACAGATATGCCAGCTATGAGTGGCACCAACAAAAGCCCAGACCACAAAAAGCTAGCTCATGCAGGAAGTAAGAAATGACCTTCAGATTCGGGCAACATGTGGCTTGTGTGCACAGAAGCCACTCTTCATTCAAGTTGCCACGCATGAGATGATTTCTGGGTATTTTTCACCTTTAGTGGCGCTATGGAGCAATTTTATACAAGCGGACCCTGGTTTTGTTTGTATCATGCACACATATAATGACAAACACATAAAACCATTGGTAGGATTTCAGATTCTTGTCAGCTGTTAGACATGATTTCACTGATGAACAGGTGGCGGTAATATACCAAGAAACACATCAGTGTGCCGGCAAAGACAGGGAAGGAGGAAAAGACTGCAGACCAGGTTTAAAGAATGCTGAATTTAAAATATTTTTTAAAATTAGCTTTGCAGATGTTTTATAAGGAAAAAAAGATTCAACACTTTTTAGAGCATAAGGACTTTGTTTTGATCTGTAACACTTTCTGTCAACTTGACTTTTGTTTGTTTACAAGAAAACTTGGCAGGGAACCTTTGAGTGACTTTAGCCTGGGTTAAAAACCTGCTGTCTGCATGCTGCACAAGTTAAGAGCACAAGAGTTCCCCTTTTCTAGATCTTTGTAGAGTGAGCATGTGAAATAAAATCACAAGTGTTGCTGTATGCCAACTACATATACTAAGCATGAGATATACAGCTGAACGTTTTATGCAAAAACCTTTAATACTGATGCACATGGTGTTGCGAGAAACCTCACAAGACATTATGTCAGTACAGGATTTAATAAGTATTATTTATCTGCTGCAGGGGATCGTGGACAGAGACTCCACACCTGTCTGTGATTTGTTTTCTTTGAAATATTACGAGTGTAACAATGTAATTACTTTTCCATCTAAAGTCATCAGTCTACACCTCTATCAGCTGTCACCAAGTCACAGCCTGAAACACATCAAACTGATCAGCAAAGCATTGATCACAGGGCCTGACAAACATTTGCACTTTTCATTAAACAGCTGTAAACAATAACAGTGTGAGCTTTGTGTCACCTTAAAAAAGATATTTCTTTCTCAACAGTATTTGCATAAAACAATCCACCACCTTATTAAATTCCAGGGCTCCGATCAGATCACTAGATAAACACAGAGAGAACATGCAAACAAGGGAGAGAGGGAGAGAAAAGACGAGGCTGAGTCCCCTGAGGGATGATGATCCAGCACCAAACATCTAGATGAAGCCCCCACAGCCAGCAGAGAGAGGGGTCCTGGGACGACCAAACCTGAGTGAAAACAGAGGACAAGGAGGAAACTAGGGAGAGAAAGAGGGGTGAGAGAAAAAAGGAGAGAGAAGAACAGAAAGATACATGAATATAGCTCAGTGGCTTGTGGGAAACAAAACAAAAACAAAAGAAGCATGGACAAGTGCAGTGATCATCACAGAAGGTTTATGTTGGAGTTGATTAGAAGTTGCATTCTTCTTGTTTTTCTCGTTCACTTTAACTCTGATGTAGAGCTGCAATGTTTGAGCATTCATGTTAGTTCAGGTGAAAACAGTGTTATCCTTTAGGCATATCAGTGTCTCCATGACCTCTGTCAGAGACCAGTGATATATCTGATTTCAGTCTTAATGAGTCTCTGGCCCTGCCCCCATCTTCTCTTTTCACAATGCAGACAAATAAATCAGCTTATCAAAGCCAAGAGGCAAAAGGGACTTAAGGAGTGCATATTACCTGAGAAGCCATATAACTATAGCTCTACATCATATTACTGTAGCTAAAGTAACATGGCTGTACCTGCATGACGCTATGTAGCTATAGTGTCATGCAGGACACTATTGCTACATAGCTACAGAAATAGCTTATATCACTGTTTTTGATCTAAATGATGTGCTGGGAGTTAAAAGGTTTAGCTATGAGTGAGCTGGTTTGAATTGCTCACAGCACTGTGCCTCTTGTAAAGCGGTTAAAACTGTAAGCTGGTGTTGGTAGCAGGAAAGTTCAGGAGAAAAAAAATGTTTGGATGTGATCCTGCATGAACTAAACAATTTTGTCTTTTGTTGAAACAGTTTTAGCGTGATCCCATTTTTTTCTTTTTGCTTTCCTCACAAGTTTAATGTGGATATTAGAAAACAGTGATATCATGTACTTCGGTGAAACAGATAAACAATGATTGAATGAAAATATGAGATTCTTTACAGTTGTTGGCAGAACTGAGATAATTACTTGATTTATTAGTAGTTGATTGATATCAATTATTTCAGTTTTTTCAAGTAGTAATTCTCTGTTTCCAGTTTCTTAATTGTGAAAATCTGCTGCTTTTTTTGCCAAACATGACAGTAAACTGAATGATATTGGCGTTCAGACTGTTGGTCGGAGAAGAAAAACAAGTGATTTGATTATAAGGCCTCAGGCGCTGGGAAATCATGATAAGTATCTATTTTATGACGTTTTATAAACAAAACAAAAAATTGATTAACTAAGAAAATAATCTGCAGATTAATAGAGAATGGAAAAATCATTAATTGCAGTTTTAGCTTTAGGATTGTCAACTGAATCTGATTGAACCACAGTCTTAAAAAAGTAAAATACCTTTACAGTCTTCATTAATCTGGTGTTTAGTATTTTATTTAACTCGCTTATTAGAACCTTAGAGTTACTTTAATTAGAAACTGGATTAGATTTTTTTTTATGCAGCCATATATCACAACTCTTAATTTGCATCAAGGGGCTTTACAGTTTCTGTAGCATATTTTTTTTCTTAATGATCAAAAAATTTAACTCACCTGAAATTTTTGGAACTGTTTTTCATTTCATTATGCACACAAGCTGACTGTCACTTCACAGAAGCTGCACCTGCATCTGCATCCTCCAGTTACTGCTTTGCAGCTAGTGTGCCTCTTTCTAAATCCAAGATGTGAGGCTGAAAAACTGTTGCATGTGAGGTTCCCGTTGGCTTAATTCTGCCTTACATGTTCCATGGCAAGTCATCAAACTCTAATCAGTAATCAGCTTCTCTCAGTTGAATGGGAAATGTTGAGCCATAGTTTAGTGTGCAGCTTTTTGTTCCAATCTGTATAGTTGATTTGAGACCAGTTTTGGTTTACTGCAAATATACACTCATTTAAAATAAATAATGAAAAGCTGTGGAAAATTTAGATTTTACAAAAAAAACATATTTTTTTAATCTCAGTATTTCATAAAGATTATAAATAAATCGGTATAGAGAGAGTGACTTATGAATTAGCCATTTTCACAACAATAATACAAAGCAATAATTCTATGTTTTACTTTGGCTCAGGTGTATGTGCACACTGGAAATGAACATACTGTGGTGTTTTTTTTATCTTCACATGTCTGTAGAGTTATTAGAGCTTCTGAGCATTTGTCCTTGTTTTCCTCTGTCTATCATGTTTCATTCCATCTTGCCTTCTTGCCTCTTTGCTTCCCTACCACCACCATGGACATACAACGCACCGCCATTAGCAGTAGATGGTTTGCTGCTGAATTGCTGCATACCACACAATCATTTAGAACAAACTGAGGAGACAGACACACATGCAGTCATTCACTCGAGGAGGGTGGACTACATTTTTCAGATACTTGAGAGGCAATAGATGCAGAGTGCTGTGCAACACCTGAGATTATTAACATTTTTATCTCACCATGTAACTCAAGTATCTCAATGAAGGATTTGATCTTTTATTACTTTGTCTAAAACACGGTCATGTGTGTGTTTGACTACTGAATTTTAATTGTTGAGAGATGGGCGAATAAAATAAGTGCACACATGAGGTTGCTGCAAAGGATAAAAGATGACAGTGTCAGTGAGCCATCTTGAGTTGGATTAGTTGGTTACTATGGATACCATACATACATATGCACCAGCTCTTGACACACACACTCCTTTAGAGGCTGACCTTCTTCAGTCCCTCCTTCACTATCATAACATCACTCACACCCGGCCCACTCCGAGCCTCCTCCCCACCAACATAATGACATTTGCATACAGATGTCTCACTTGTGCTGATAATGCATGCAACATGCTTGTGTGTGTGCCTGCGTGTGTGTGTATGTGTGTGTGAGAGAGAGAGAGAGAGAGAGAGAGAGAAAGCGAGTGTGTATAGACTGTGACTTAATCAGCTGACATCTGAGTACAGGTTAGGGCTTGAAGGCAAAGCAGGATGTGCATTACAATCATTATCACCATCATTAACACAAGTACAACAACGTCTTTGGCCTGGAAAAATACACACACACACACGCACACAAAAACACACACATACACACACACACGCACACACGCACACATATGCACACACACAAACACAACAACATGAGCACTATGAAAAGTAAGAGGAAGGGGGAGGAAGACAGGATGGAGTGATGGATGAATGGAGGAAAAAAAGACTCCCTCTAGTTTGCTGGAACAACTGTGCCTGGCAGACACGAGTAAAAAGGGGATTGAGTTGAACTCGTCAGGGCCCTGTTCCAAATCTGTGGCCCTGCCCCCACCCTCCCTCTTTCACTTCTTCTTCTTCTTCTCCTTGTAGCGTTTTCTTCTCTTGCCTCATGAAACAAGCCACCTACACTTTAGGACATCTGCTAAGCTGATTTTCTGGAGCTTAGCAGCACCACAGTGGTATCAAAGAGATTAGGTGAAACAACATCCAACTCTGGCTTTGTGCTGTGTTTCAATAATGCAGCGCTGTGCGACGGGGCGCATGTGTTTGTGCCTGTTCGCCTCCAGTGCGCGCTTGCCTGTGCACAAGCTCGCTGTGAATGTGCGTGGGTGTGTGTATTATGCTTGGTGTTACAGTGCCATAAGTCACAGAGCTGGTGTAATACAGTTGGATCTGAAGTGTGAGCGCTTCTTTGCGTACAAGGATTCAGAAAGCGTAACCAAAGAGCTGCTTCAGAGGATCTCTCAGTCTTTGTTTTTGAGCCAAGCCCATTATCACTGGAAGAAAAATCATCTCCAGAAAATAAACTGTTGTTTGGTGATGCTGTAAATCCACTGAAAGTTGGAGTTATTTTTGCTGTGTGAGGCCGAACAAGCGTTCATTTGAACTTGATGTGTATTCCTTCTATTTGTTTTTCTCACTTACTTTATGCATATGCTCTTTCTACTCCAAGGAGTAGGCTACATGTGTTAATTTGTTTTTCCTCTGCCATACATTTGGTAATGAAAGGGTGCTTTATGAAGCGAAGTGACTATATTTTACTGCATTATGCATGCATGACGGCTAACGCTTAGTAACTATCCACACACGTAATTAAGTAGTGAAATGTAATAATGTCATTTATCCCTCTGGGTTTAGGGTTTGAATAATTGCTGCAGAGTCAGCCTACTGTGCATTATATTTGTGAGCGTGTTGTGTGTGTGTGTGTGTGTGTGTGTGTGTGTGAGACCATGGCTGCATGCTTGCTTTTTTCTACTTGTGTATGTGAGAGATCAAGAGAGGGAGTTCTCATTTAGTTTTTTTTTCTTTCTTTCCAACAGCTTTCACTTTTTTGTGCTCGCTAACTAGAGAAAAAAAGAGTGGAGAGAGAAGAGAAGAGAGAAGGGGGAGGGAAAGATGGGCGGGGGGGGGGGGGGGTGAGAGAAGAAAAGAGAGCAAGCCAAAGAGCGTCGGGTGCTGTGTCAGTCTGATATTTTCCATAGTGACAGCTGGGCCCAGAAGCTCAGAACCTTTTCTTCTGGCACACAAAGCCCATTAAGTATGCCACTCGCTCAATGGCCCCCGCAGCCTCCAAATTGCTCCAAGCTCCTCCCTAAAGTGTGGCAGCCTTTGTCATTGTAATCAGGCCTTGTATGTGAAGTGCTGCCTGTATTTACCGCTGCTCAGGGTGCATATTTGCCCAGCCTGCTGCTGTTGGGTGAGCGCATGAGGGAGCGAGGGGGGAGAGTACAACAGAGAAAAAAAGAGTGGGCTAAAAGATGGGAAAAGATAAAACTGGAGAGTTTTTAAAAAAAAGGGGGGAAGAGGAGATGGGAATAGTTGCCGGCATGAAGAGAGAGAGGATGAGAAGATGGGAGGGTCAAGTGTGGAGAGAAGGTACAGAGACTCAGGATAAAGAAGGGGAGTGGAGAAATCGGCAGACGGAAAGCCTCAAAGAATTTGACTCAGTGACTTTTGGAAGTGACAGGGGGTCAGGCAGGCGACCTCAGCAGGGGGACAGAGTGTGGGATGCGGGTGGAGTGTGTGAGCATGATGATGCTAGTCTGGACTACAGGGTAGAAAAGGAGGGGTGTGATGGAGGGCTTATTTACAATTCCCTCAGATGCTGCGCGGCTCGAGGCGTTGCTGTGCACAGTAAGAGGTTCACGCTTGCCGATGAGTTGGAGAAGGAAAGGAAGGAGCAGGAGTCCAGATTAGTCTGACTGACAGGCACAGTGACAGAGAGGTACAGTGGACAGACAGAGGAGCAGACGACACAGAGGAGTGGAGCGATGTGATGCCTTTTGGCAGAGCTGACCCCATTCCACGTGTCAGGCCCACCGCCCCCCACCCCCATGAGGAGGCCCAAGCTGTGGATGGGGTTGGGTAGGCAGAGGAGGGCGGGGTGGTCTGGAGATGATGCTTATCCAAAGTGGCATCCAGACCAAACTTTGTCTGTGTTTAGGCCTTTTCCTTTCACTTTGAGTGTGTGTGTGCATGCATGTTAGAAATTCATAACTCTCACAAAAGAGACAGGAAGAGAAGTATAATCAGTGAGTAATGAGAAGCCAGAGGCTGTTTGTGTACTTATCATGCTAAAGAAAAACACTACATTTTATATACAGCACCAAAGTTGATTACCCTTAAGGGTATATTCACAATTTTCCAAGTCTGTTTTAAAATGGTAGTCCTCTTCTGGCTCTAATCCTTCTCCTGTTTATACTGAACCGTAATGAGATTCCTGCCTGATGCAGCACTGCAGCTCAGCAAGGAAAATGATAAGAAACACTTTCTGTAAAAACTCACAGGACAAACAGTTAGTCAATTCATTGTTCATTTGACCAAAAAATGATCATCACTTATTTTAATAAGTAATAATTTTAGAAAAAAAATCATCCAAAAATTCTCCACAAAAAGCCAAACAGAATAAAACATGTGAAGACATTACCTTATTTTAAGCAATGTTACCTTTATATCAGCTTAAAAAGTATTTCTGTACACAATGAGGACTCCATATTTGTCCCTGATCACTTCTGTAGGAACCATATTGAAGCTGGATCTTTTAATGGCCAGTGTGGGCAGGAGGGATAACTACAATAGGATGAAACTGTTTCAATGTTCATATGACTGAGCCAAATGTTTTTAAATAAAAACTGGGAAAAATGTTACTCTTCCTTTCATGAACAGGCTGTTTTGTCTATATTTAAATAAACTACAAAAATCAATTCCCTCCCCAGTATCCTTGTGGGTGAAGTGCTTAGCTGTGTCTAACGAGAGCTGACAGATATGGACATGATCATGCTGTATGGATGTTAGAGAGAAAGAGAGAGTGAGGTTGGGGGGTTGAAAGTGAGAGAGAGAGGGAGATGGGGGGGCAATAAAGCCATCGTGTTATGAACCCTGATTGTTATCATGAGACCAGGAGCGGGACTCTGATGTCAAATGTCCATCTGTGCATGAGCCCAGGATGTGTGAGTGTGTAACCGACTTTGTGTCCAACACCAGGCAGAGTTGTTAAGTTCCTGCCTCTTCTTCATGCTTGGCTCAGATGAAAAGTGTCTCCTGAAATTATACACAAATTTTACTTCAAACACAAATCAGTAGATTCATTTAGGGGAAGCCCTTCGTCTTGCAGCAGAGTGGTGACCTTTTTGTCTCATTCAGTTCAGACTAAAGTTGTTCTATTCAAGACACTTAATGATGATAATAAAGGGTAGGAGTGAACATTTAAGAGGACTTTTGAATAATGATGATGAAGACAGTGAAATTTCCATTAATTAGCTCACGCAGGTCATTTTCTCAACAAGGTCCTTTTCCCTTCTCTTCGTGTGTATATGTATGTGTGTGTCTGTGTGCGTGTGTGTATTTGTCTAAACTTTATTGTCACCAGTGTCTCCTGGACAGCTGGAGGCTATGTCAGAGTTCAGCTGCTTGTTATACAGAGCAGAGAATAAGAGGAAAGGGGGGAGGGGGAGTTGTGTGTTTGCCTTAATTTCTGTGTACTCGCATATGCCTGAACATGTAATGCATATGTGTTTGTGCGTGCGCATGCATGTGCGTGAGTATGAATGTGCCGGTGTGTGAGTGTTTGGTCCTATCTGGGCAGTAGAACAGGGGGTCGGGGTGAACAGTGGAGTTAATAGGCTAATGAGAGCAGTGTGCTCAGGAGGAGTGAGTCTGTCTGCCATCCTCAGATAAAAAACTTGCTGTAGCATTAGTAAAGATCCAGCAGCCCCCCCTCACAGAAACACTGTCTGTGTCCACACACACAAAACTCCATTTAATAAACAGTGACTTTATTGTGCTTAGTTGAGTTAGAAGCATTAAACAGTGAGTCAGCTGCTTTAGTGTAGTTAAGTTTAATAACACCTTTTTTTGCTTCAGTTCAGAAAAATCAGATTTTAATAATGTGGCTAAATTAATTTGACTTTTGTTTACTTCAGGTTATTTCATTTTATTGAGATTAATGTAGTTTATGAGCTTGCGATTATTCAGCCACTTGACCTTTTTAAAAAAATCAAGGATGTTGATGTGTTAAGAGGAAGAAAGATTTACTAGTTTCACTATTTCCAGCTTAAATAAGTGTTTTAACTGAAATTTGATTTGTCATTTTCCATTTATTTCATCCTGTGAAAAAAGTTACAATGTGGTGTAAGCTGAATTTAATCAAGTTTTGTTCTGTTTAGTTTTATTGAGTTGAATCGTGAAAGTTTGGGTACAAAAAATTTTTTTATTTGACTTTCTTTGGCTCAGTTTTGCTCCTTTATTTTTCTTTAACTGAGAAAAAATTTAAGCAAAGTTGCATTTAGCTTATTTTTCTGGCTCATTAAACAGCAATGAGTAACCTTTGATTTTATTTGGATTATTTTATTTGGATTATATTAGTTGTGAAATCAGATTTTTATTTTGGATCCATGTAGTTTAGCTTCTTTTCTTTGTTTTTCGTTGATTGGAGTTGATTTTAGTTTAATACCATGCATTTATAAACTTACCTTTCTGGCAAGGAGCAATTATTTGTATGCGAGTCTTTCAAACAGACAATAGAAAATGTGCATTAAATAAAATGAAATGAAGAAAAGCAGTAGAATGTGTTGAGGTTGCATTTCCCCCCATTACATCTTAAAGAGATGGGGATGGGGGTAATGGGAGCAAGCAATGGGAGAGCTCATTATCTGGCAGACCATCTGCTGTTGGGAGGGAGGAACTGTCTGTCTGTCCCAGACACAGACACTGTGAATAGGCCTGGAGTTGGAGTGAAAATGTTCCTCTAACTTACCTAAATTAGCTGTACATCTGGTAGGCCTGTATTTGGTCACATGTGATCAAGGAGGCTGCTTGAAACCTTCAGTGTGTCACAGTCCTGTGAGAAAATGTTTGCATAAACAGAGATTGAAAAACTTGTACGCTGGTTGTGTAAATCAGGATAAAATGAAAGAACAAAAAAACTAACGACTTAAAGTGCTACTTCTTTCAACGTCATTACAACATCTTGTCTGACATCTGTGAGCAGACTGTCATTTTATGGCTGGTGTGTGTATTGTGGTATGATCCTGCTCTGGCTCTGGCTCTTTTGGGCTTTGCTCTGGTATAACATGATCATGTTTGAGAAAATTCGTTGAGATCTGAAAGTAGTACACAAATGAAATAGTTGTATGGGCTGATGGGTGTTTGTGGACTTTCAGTCAGATGGCTGGGGGAGCTTAGTGTGAGAAGTTGCCGGGCGCAGCAGATGCTCTTTGTTGCTGTTCACGCTATTGTTGTTGAAAGCTGAGCCTGGGAGACTGGGATTGGGTCCAGCTCCCGGCAGCAGGAGGGCAAAACTCTTTCCTATTGGCTCATTAGGAGTGTCATTCAGCTGCTCATCCCGCCCTTCAGCCCTCCCTTACCCGGCCGAGGAAGTTGATGTAAAGTTTGAGCAACTTTGTTCGGCAGAAGTAAACTTGCCAGCAGCACTTGGCGGTCGCTGCGGGACTGAAGAGAGACCGAGAGGAGGACAGGACCGCAAAGATGAAGCTGTGTCGCACTTTTCTAGGTTCGTATCACTAACTTTTTGCCTTTACAACAACAACTTAAAAAAACCAACTTTATGTTTCGGCATCCGCGTCTCTGTTTCGCCGTACACAGGTAATACTGTGAGACTGAGAGCGGGCTTGACTCATCCTGCCTGTTTGCACTGTAACATAATTAGATGCGCTGTAGATAAAAATTAGAGAGCACTACTTTTAAACATGCGGGTCATACAAGCGGGCAGCTCTGTTGGTGTTGAGAATAAAAGAAGATTTTTACAGACATCGTCGCCGTCTCTGCGGAGGATTAGAAAGGCTTATAGTTCAGTGTGATCACACCAGCTGTAACTTTAAAAACTTCTATGCGCTGGACTCCAACTACAAGCTGCAGGCCGAAAATCATTAGGCACAAGCTTTGCTAAATAAACTTGTGAACTCCTCCCCAGCCGATAACTGCAACTAAACTTCGGGCCCCTGGTAAAAACTGGCCAGACAAAGGACAGTTGGTCCCCTAGGGGACCGTGTGGCCCCGGTACCGTGGGGACAATGCCAAGCTGCGGGCTTATTAAAAACTTTTTTGTTGTGTTAGTCTGTCGGCTTGTTCCATCTGTCGAGGGACTATAGGGGCCTCCCCCGGTCCCAACCTAAGCGCTCAGTCAGCTGCTGCCCCATGTAATATTTATACTGGCTGCCTGCACGGCCCTGCCCGCACAATATAGCCACCACACAACTGCTTTAGTCTGGAGTGACAAGACCATTAAAGTGCTGCAGGCCTCTGCCATCTGCATCTGCACACAGACTTCAAACAACAGAGGAAAAACTTTTCCCGTCGTTTTGTCGTGTCATGACTGAGATTGAGGCAGTCTTTCAAAATAAAATGTTAAAATTTAAATAGTTAAGTTAATTTTAAATCATTTAATTTTACTTAGTTAATCAGTGACTTCTCAGGATTTTTCTGTTTTTTTCAAGTTTTTTTTCACACTTTTGTCCACAGTTTAGCCACACAGTAATTTTTGTATCATTTTTTTTTCGGTTTGGTACCAAACATGTATTCCAACTTTTACTAGACTTTAGTAGTTTGGTAGATTTTGACTAGTTCAGTTTGGTTCGCGGTAATTGTGTTTAGTTCTAGCAGGACTCACTTACTTAAGTTTTTAAATTTGTAAAATAGTTCAATGGAGCAAAGTTGATGTAGTATGAGTTAAGTTGGTTTTAGTCAGATGCCACACAGTAAAAACTCCGTAACTGCAGAGGAAAAGATTTTTCACTGATTTACCAGCTGTTGTTGAACTTCTATATAAATATAATAATATAAATAAAACTTAAAAAAGGTGAAACGACTTGAAGCAGTAAAATAGCTAAATAGCTAAATCTAAAAGTTTTTTGTTTAATTGTGATAATTCAGGCATATTAAAGTGAATTGTTAAAGTTAAATTTAGTAACAAAAGCTACCTAGGCTTACTTTACCGACAGTAACTTTACTTTAAGTATTCCTCCTTAAAATAAAATGTAAAAAGTTAGACAACTTAAATTAAGTAATAAAGTATTTAAATGAGTAGTGAACATTAAAAAATACACAAAATAAACTAGTTTTGTGTAATGCTAGTAAGGTTAGTCTGCAGCTAGACGTTATGAGGAAGATATTTAGTCAAAACAGCGTGCAAACAAAAGCCTTTGTTACCTCAACAATACGCTCATGTAAGGTATTGTGCAGGCCGAGCGCCTCAGCGGACTGGAGCTGTCCAGAGTCCTGATCACACACACACACACACACACACGCTCAGCACTTCAGAGCTGTCCTTCGTCCTGAAATCTCACCGCACGAAAAGTAATGACAATATTAATGCATATAACGTCTTTGTGTTCAAACAATTACGTTTCATCTTGTCCATAATCTTCAGGCATATGTTTTCCTCAGGCCCCGGTGCACCGGCCCGGCCTCTCAGCTCACATACCTGACCTGTAGGCCCAGCTTTGCACATGGTCCCCTCTGCTGGAGCGGAGCCCGGGATTTTCATATTTTCTCTCTTTTGTTTATTCGACTGTCGATGCTGTTGTTGTGTGAATCCTCTCTCTGCGCATCCACAGTCTGAAATCATACTGATGCGGCGTGCACGGCCGGTGATTGATTTCAGCTCCAATGCATAACAATGGGATTGCACAAAAAGAGCCTGCTGCAAAGAGATAAGAATTTAATAGAATTTCTGAAAGCTGAAGGTTGGGCTTTTTGAATATTCCCTGCGTACGCGGCGTGGAGACAGCAGATAAAGGATGGCATTTGTGGAGACTATTCTCAAATGGCTTGTAATGAATGGTTGTCATTTCCACTAATGGTTTCAAAACAGCAAAGCAAAACCACGGTGTGAGCAACGTTTGGGAGTGACTCCAAGTTGCACTATTAAGACTAGCTGTTTGTTGTTTGGAGCTGCGCTGACAGTTTGCATTATTCTCCCAATAAGCCTAAAAAACTATCACCAAATCTGTAACTGGCAGTGATCACTCTTCTTAAAAACTCCTGCAGGCATCAAAACAAACCTCATTTCGACCTGATATTTTTTTTCAGAACAATTTCCCTGTAGCACATTATTTTTCAGTGATAATTCAGATTGATATCGCACTTCCATCCCCTCACCTCCCCAGAGCATAAATAATTTCCAGTAAAGCTCCCTTGGAGACTTGCTTCGCTGCCTATATGTCGTTAAAACCCCTTTTTCCATATGGAGGAATTATCAGATGCTGTCAGTGCACGGCGCATATACCAACTCTGCATACGACTACTACATCAATTTCCAGTTCCAGAAAAAAAAGATGTCCCCTGAATGAATTATTGGACGGTACCACTTTCCAGGGTGTGTGGGGGTGAAGGATTACAGTGGCTTTAGCCTCCGTATTTCATTAGTGGAAGATGAAAAACTTGTCGGCGAGTAAAGTGTTTAAAACACGAGCACATTGTTGTGTGTATTGTGTTGACTGCGTCCGGTAGCGCCCAGAGGTGCAGAGATGCCTCCTCACTGAATACGTACGGACTGTTCATGATGTTAGAAGTGTTTGGAGAGAGCGCTGCACATAGAGACGATGCGAAAATCTAGTTTCTAGTTTGAAGTTGTCAGTTTTATTGGTTCAAAAGATGTATGTGTTTGACAGAGACAGAGAGAGAGAGAGGGAGAGAGGGAGTGGGAGAGAGTGGGAGAGAGAGGGAGGAGAAAGTCAGAGAGGGTGTGTGTGCGTAGACATATGCCCATTCAGTTAGCGTGTAGTAAGGGGGGGACCTCAAGCCCTGCCCATCTGATGCTGGAGGTTTTACTACAGCTTCCGTGATGTCATGGCAAAGGGCGGAGGGAGGAGATGGGGGGGTGGAGAGGGGATGGAGGGGGGTACAATGGCTCATGAGGGAAAGGTAAGTCAATATTACGTTTTTTTCTCGCTGACAAAGGCAAATGAAGCCATGTTTTTGCTTACAAACAAGTAACATCTTAACGCGTCGATCCGGAGACGTGCGCCGGTGCGCTGTGGAGAGGAGGCCGCCCGGAAAACCTTCGCTCACTCTTATTATTTATCACATCTGGACATTTGTAACGGGATAGATGATCGTTTTTTAAGCCTTTACTCGGGATATCTTTTTAGCAAACTACTTGACAGCGAGCTGCAACTCTCAAAACACACAAGGACACAGCGCCAAACCCCAGCGGAAACATTGTTGAATACAGGTAATAAGAGATGAACGCTGTTTATGTTTTGATGATGAGCTCCTTATAGATAAATAATTTTAAAACTCAATATCTAAGATCTTCTTTGCATAACTTTGATCCTTAGCCGCATCATTATAGTACTTGGAAGCATCGCTAACAGTGTGATTTTGTGCGGGTTAGTGATGTTTCTTTTTTTAATATTTGATGATTATTCGAATATAAATTAAAACTTACTCACAGCTTCGTTATCTCAACAGTTTGACCTGATTTTTTCTCTAAAGTGTAGATTTGTTCACACGATTTTTTCCATTTTAAAACGGCATAATTGATGGTAGCAGGCTACTGCAACGTGCGAGAAATCGAGAAGATGCTGTTTTTAGCCTAAAATGTTGCTCATATTGATGCCTCATTAGAAGTAGGAATAGAATAAACCAACTATGGCGCTTTCTCAGAACATCGGTGATGCGTGTTTACCCACTTCTCTGTCACACTCTGCCTCTGCTGGATAGTTCATCAGTGTTTTGGACACAGTCGGTCTAAAATGTGACTATATTATATATCTCTAAATGCTCTCTCAGCAATCTGAGTCATACCTAAAGTGTATCTCCACTCCGTCCTCTAGTTTCACCTTCTATATCACCAGGAATAAATGATCCCTTTTACTGTACTCGTCAGAGCACTGCTATAATACACTGCCGCCGCACGTTTTTCTGTTTATGGATTGTTACAGTAAAGTGCGATATCTAGTTCAGCACCAAATGTATTATTACGATGTTACAGTGGGCGTCGAGCAGGACTCCTGTGTGTGTGTATGTGTGTATGTGTGTGTGTGTGTTTGTGCGTGTGAGTATGTGTGTCGATGCACGGACAGATGGATGGATGGAAAGATGGAGTGAGTGTGTGTGTTTGAGAGAGGGAGGGAGGGGTTGGCCATTTGATCCTCTGCAGCAAAAAACAGAGATGCTCTCTTCAAATGTCAGCCGCCTTTAGTGGTGCGCAGATAAAAAAGTCCTCAGAAGCGCGCTGGAAATAAACAGCGGGCGTCGGGCAGGCAGGCTCGATGCTGCACATTTCGCCGGATGCTGGAGCGCTCATCTTGTCGGATTCTCAGCGAGACTCTGCTGCGGTGCAGAATGTGAGCCTGTGCGTTGTGTTTTTCTTTACTACCCCCACGCCCCCCCTTGCTTTGCTTGGATGGCCACGTAATGTGCTGTGTGTGCGCCTCACGGTCTGTCAAAGCACCTGCGTCCTAAGATGGAGGAAAGAGATGAGGGATGATGATACACAGTGTTATGTCAGCCGTCCTTTAAGTTGCTCTCCATCCCCGCAATAGTTGCTTATAATACTGTTCAGTGTCGCCTGATCACTGGGAGCGCCGCGCTTAAGAGGAACTTCCGCGCTTAGAAAAGATGTTAGACAATCTTTCAGGGTTAAAAGCTAGAATGAGATTATTGTTAATCTTTAAAACTTAATGAACAGAACAATGTTTTTATTTGCAAAGGACTCACTATTAGAAACAGTGTCAAATAATGCAAGTTTTGATTTTTAGGCAAAAGGCCCTCAAGTGATAAATAAAAGCTTTTTTGCAGTAATGGTTGCTTTTGTTAATAGCAGAATACAGGACGATATTTCTCTGCTTTTAAATTAATAAAAGAAAACAGACCTCTTTTTGGCTGTGTAGCTTCAAAATATATTCTGAAGTAAGTTGTTGTGTTTATATTTTATGCTCTTTGCTTAATGAAGCCCATGGAAATTGACAGAAGGAGCCTTTACTCAGTAAAGCTGCAGGTCTATTGTTAGGCTTCATGTAGAATGAACACTGAGCTTAAGATTTAATGCATCACAGGCAGAAATGATAAAACACCTATTGTGTTTCTTCTGTTTACTTTTCCTGTGAAATGTAGCCTAGTTTCAGAGGATTACAGAATTAGGTTATCGGTGCCTTATGCTGTCAGTGGAGGCTGTAACAGCATGGAGCTGCATGTAGCACAGGCCCTGATATGAAGTTGCTTCTGTGTTTGTAGTTACCGTGATAGGAGGAAACCTCTCTATTTATGAAGGGCTGAATAGCCCATGGTGAGGACAGCAGGTGCCGGAGGAGGGAGTGCAATAAACATGTTGGAGGAGCAGCTGGGGCCAAATTGCACCCTCGTCATTCAAAGCCTATCAGAAATCTAAGCAATACAAGCAAAGGTCAGGGTCGGTCAGGCTTTCAATGGAGAGCAGGCATTTAAAATGAAAGGCTGGAAATAATTAATTTCATGCCCTGCGTTAAAAGGGAAATAAATAATAAAAAAGAAAATTAATTAAAAAGTAAGCCAAATATGCATAAATTCTCAGTTGAGCAGAGAGAAAAGCATGACATGCAGAACTGTTTCGACCATCATAAACTGCTGCCTACAGCGCACAAGTGCACAGATCCCTGCAGTTAGCGTTCTGTTGTAAAAGTAGCAGTGACACGTTTGTGTTGTTTCTCAGATGCTGAGGTCAGGGTGGCCCTCAGGGGAGCTCCTACAAATGCTGGTTACCATGGTACCCTCTCTTCCACACCCCAGAACATAAACTCCCATCCCATAACTGATGCGAGCACAAGAACACATAACATACACTCTGTCTTGTTTGGGAGAAGAGACTGGCTCCTTGTAGGTACCTGTTCTCTCTTTTAGTTGACCTTCAGCTGACATGAAACTCAAATGAGAATCATGAGAGCTTATCTGAACTGATTCTAAACATCACAAGTCACGTTTTCACATCCGATCACTCAGGTTTTTTGTCCAGATAAAGAAGCCAGTGAGTAAACAAAACCTTCCTGCTCCACAACTTCTGATTTCTCTGTCCCTTCTGCCTGGCTCACTCTAATCAGACTAAGTTATCTCTAAATCCTGCTTAACAGGACCAGGGGTGTACAGCTGGCCCCAGCTCTGTATGTACACTAATACTGTTACAGACAGTTCACCCTGGTATTTAATTCAACTATGGATTTAGGCTTCTTTGCTCCATTGTCCCAGTACAGTAAGCTGCCTGTAACAGTATCACTCAAGCCTAAACTTTGCCTCATGGTAAAAGGTTTTTTGAATCAATTTTTTTTAACTAAATGTGCTGATTGTAGGTTTTTACTTTTTGTTGCAGAAAACAGGAAAGATCTCAGGAATACAAGCTTGTCTAGAATCACAGAATCCTGGCAGTAAAATGCAATATTTTAATCCATTCATTTTGTATTCATCTCTCTCCCCCTGGCCCCCCTCGCTTCTGATTAACCAAACCTCCCCGGTGAATGGCTAATTGTCTGGTACTCCTCCTATTTTCACTGCAAAATAACGAGCTGCGAGTCTTTTAGGTGGGAATGAGCAGCATCTGATCAAAGAATAAGAGAGTACGTATCCTGAGCAGACAAGGCTCAAATTAGTTTTATGTGTTTTCATCTGTGAAGGATCCAGATGTTCAGGTTTTCACATGAAACAACAAACAATAGGACAGAAAGGTCAATTTAGCCGCCTTTTCTGTGATTAATTATCTGTTTCTATAAACCTCAGCGATCAGATATCTCAGGCAGGTTCTGAAGCTGTATTTTCTCTGTGTGAAGCAGAAACAGTGGCTCAGGACTTGAACAAAGTGAGCAGGGACGCTGACACATGGCCCGAGGCAACGTGTCCTAATAGAGCGCTGTTATATATTTGGCATTTAGGAAGGGCTCTCAGCTCCTTGGCCCCCACACTAACAATACAGGACAGATGCTCCCTTCACTTCACTTTAAAAGAAGGAAAAAAGTGGAAAAAAGAGAGAAAATAAAGAAATAAGTAAGTTTGCGTGCTGTGCGGATGGAGCCAGAGATAGCTGAGGCAGAGAGACAGAGATAGAGATGCAGACGAACAGTATTGCTGTTGTAATCACTTTTTCGCTGAGGGGAGAGTGAAAGTTGATAAACAAGCATTTTGCAGAGTGCTGGCTGGGCTTTGGCGAGGTTTGCATGTAGTGGGCAAAGTAGGGATGGGTGTGTGTGTGGGGGGGGGGGCAGGGAGTTTGATGAAGGAAGTGGAGGTGGGGGGGTAGAGGGTAGGACTGGGCTGCTTTGGGACCCCTCAGATACGGACATACAGCCTTTTGTTGTCTCACTGACTGTGTGCTTTCAATTTGCAGCGCTTTTAGTTTGCACTTTGCATGC
>JAPZDZ010000002.1:1077530-1096113 GCA_029783805.1 Acanthurus tennentii | reverse complement strand
CAGTGCTCGAGGCCACAGTGATGGCTGTTTAACAAAAGTTGCATGGGGCCACTTTAGGTGCTTTAGAGATAATCTTGCTCTTTGCGAGGACAACCAGATGCATTGTGGACGTAATTCACACATACTTGCCTATGATCTATGTATGTCACTGTAGTATACCACTAGAGGGCGCAACAGAGAACTTAGGCTGTGAAGAGCTTTTGGATTTGCATGATGTAAACAACATCATAGTTAGGAGGTAACTGCTGTGAATTCTGAGATCACAGCCAAAAAAGCTAGAGCCATGTTAGATGGGAGGTAATGCCTCCAAATGAAACACACCATGACCATTTCTATTGTTCTCCCCATTCTGCCATGACACTGCTCCCACAGTTCATGTGACCAGGAATCATGAGGAGGCCAACACAAGCACGCAAACATGAATGTGAAATCTCATCAAATGAGCAAAGCATTTTCAGTCATTTTTAGTGTTCACACCCCTGCCTGTCTGTGACTCTCAACCTTAAGCTGGATTATGTAAAAAGCTCACAAATATATTGTTTTTATTATTTAAAAAACATATTGAACATACATAATGATAATACATACACAAACATAATGAAATCCTTTGTGCATTTTTTGAGGACTGTTTTTAGCTGCAAAAGCATGTGTGTTCATCAAACATGTCACCCAGTGCAACAGTGACCCTTAGTAGTGTGTTTTCAAACCTTTTTAAGGCAAAAATGAAGCTCTTTGGCAATAAAAAGAAGATACATCAGACTTTGAAAACACACACAACTAAATCCTATTTAATAGTGTCAGTTCATTGTTGGTTTAGGTCTTATCATGGAAGTTGCTCTCAAAAGGAAAATGAAGAATATCAGCGGACTTAAAATATCTTCAAATCAATATTTCTTCTAATACCAAATTTCCTTTATCTCTCTTGAAGTTAAAGGAAAACTTAAAATCTCATGCCAAAAATGCAACCATTAAAAAAACATTGTTGCTTCAGATTTCCTCCATGGAGAAGAACCTGAAGAGCATTGAGCATGAGAACAAGATGATCGAGGAGCAGAACGAGGCTCTGTTCATGGAGCTGTCTGGTCTCAGCCGCGCCCTGATCCGCAGCCTGGCTAACATACGCCTGCCACACATGGTGAGTTGATGTCCACACACTGGGCTGGACCTGTTCACAAGCACCTTTTTTTTGACTGATTAAATGTTTTTGTTTGGAGGTGAATCTCATGTGTTGACCAGCACATAGCTGTTGGTTTCCTGCTCTTCTTGGTTGAGATTGGTTGTTGTTTGTACCACAGCAGGAGCCAATCACCGAGCAGAACTTCGACAGCTACGTTAGCACTCTGACCGACATGTACACCAACAAGGACTGCTTCCAGAGCCCTGAGAACAAGGCTCTGCTGGAGAGCATCAACAAAGCTGTGAAGGGCATCAAAGTCTGAGGCTCAGCACACGCACTCACGCACCTATACAGACACACACACACAAACACGCATACTCACACACACACAGAGGGAGAAAACGCAAGATGTCCTGAAGCGAATGATCGTGACGGCGGTGGAGATGAAGGAGAGATGTTGAAATACTCTACAAAATATTGAAATGATTCAAAAACAAAAAGGGAATTCAGGTTATTTAAATACACGGCAACTTAAAAAAAAAATCAACCCAGGGAGCACTCTATTAGAAGAAAAGTGACGCGGACCAAAATCCACACCATGCTGCTGCTGGGATTAGGAGGAGGAAACAGATCCTTTAGGCAGAATGGATGGAAAAAAGAATAATGTTACTTGGAACTGTATCTGGGGGTTTTATTATGCTGTATGTTTACCTGTTGTCTCTTTTGTGTCCTTAACTGTTTTTGGAGATGGATTCACTGTTGCACGGTTGATCAGTCTTTCACTTCACATCAACTGAAATGCGGAGAAACGTGAACACAGGAGCTCAGCAAGATGAGTTGATTGTGAAGACTCTCAGTGCTGTCCTGTAGCATGCACTGTGGCGAGCGTGTGTTTTCACCGGTTCCAGAAGCTCTCCGATTTATGACCACACACACACTCACGCCGGCAATATGAAGCATGCACTAAACTGACATTGTGCATGCTTTCTGGTATTACTGCAGCAAAGATGTCAACAGTGCAATGTTGACTTGGTTTAGTAGGAAGAAGAATTCTTCAAGCAAGGTCATGAGACAGATCCAGGAACAGTACAGGTGGTTTATTTTTCATCGGACAGCTGATATCATGATTTTAAAAACAGCAGATAAATCCTTTTTTTCATTTTTTTAACTGAATGATAATAGTAATAGTGTGCACACATTTCAAATTCAGTTAGTCATATCAGTAGTATTTATCATCATAGGAATTGCACTTCATTTCCATGAATAGATTTGTGGTACAATAATTATTGTTAAATATGAATTATTTAAACTTGTGAACTTTTAAATTGTAACTTATTGCCATTTATGTTATTGAGGTATATTTATTTGAAGCAATCTATTTATTAACTTTGTTTTGTAAGACACAAAAAATGCATCTTTACTGATTATCATGGTCAGAGCAATGTCTTGCATCAATATTTTAAGAATCTATGTAGATAACTGACAAGACGTATTTACTTTTAAGTACTTTTTAAAACCTTTTTAAGTGCAGATGTTTTATAATTGACGTTTTTTTTGATAATTTTACAAAAAAAGTTATTTTTTTGGGTTGTTTTTGTTTTCTCCTTTTTTTTATGTTCTTTCTGTTACTGCTACATTTAGAAACCCACTGCTGAGAAAAAAAGAACTATGTATTTATTATTTATTTAATATGAAAGAAGTTGACTGATATGGCTGTATATTTATTTTGTTATTTATGTGTGTGATGTGACGGTTGAGTCTGAGTAGTCTTAAAGATCCACTGCTAATATTTAAATAAAGAAACAAAATCAATACAAACACTGTTTGATTACTTAGGCTTATACCTAGACATACCAGCAGCTGATTGTAAAGACAAAAAAAGTAACCCAACAAAAGCAATCACTGTACTGTTGCTATCTGGTCTGTGTGTGTTTGCTTTTGTCAGGTAAAAAAAAAAGAAGTTCAAATATGTTACCTCTCCCAAGCGCTTTGTAGCGGCCAGCACTGGCTCACCCACAACCTCTGTAATGTACCATAGATGCTTAAGTGATGCTTTTGATTTTTTTTCCTGATTTATAATTTTCATCAGTACAATGGTACAATTATAGAGCTCTATTCCAGCAGTGCTTTAGGCTGGATGTATGGGTCTAAAACACACACACAGTGACATATCCAAACCTTGAGGATACTGTAGGATGGCCTCCTTTAACAAACTTTTATCAGATAAACATACACACCCTTGTAGCCTTACTCTAGATTTTAATTTTTTTAAGCACAAAGTGCCACTACAAAAAAAAAAAAAAGAAAAGAAAAAAACTCACTTTCTTTCCTGATTCTTCGCATTTCTGCAATGTAACAATGTCTGGTCCTGGGAAGACCATGGCATCAAGAGAGTGGTGATTGTTTCAGATGCCTTTATTTCTCTGCCAAGATGGCCATTAGTACACTATATATACATTCTGTATAAATAGATTTTAAAGATGCTATATATATGAATATAAACATACATATATTTTTCCAGTGTAATTGTTGACTTGCTCTTCTTCTTCTCTTGTATTACCTTATCAAAGGATGACTCTCTGTCTAGAAGAGATATGAGGGGTGTTATCAATAGGAGGCAGTTACACCTTATTTAATATCACTAAGACCTGCTGAACTGTGGCTTTAAACACACCATTCAGTCAAGCTGAAAGCAAAGTAGGCGATATGATACAGTACAATATTTTGGAAGTGTTTTCATAGGTTTCCTTTTTTTCCTTTTCCTTTATTTGTCTGTCCTTGATCCAGAAATGTCAAAAACATCTGCTGTATGTTGTACTACTGAATCTGAGAAATGACTGTCAATTTGAAACTAGATGGTTGACTCTTTGTTCCTAAGTGTCATGTGAGTTCATGTATAGTAAAAAAAAAAGATGATGCCTCTGAATAATGTTCTGCACATAGTGTTTGGCAACATTGTGCAGTTAATGTATCGTTACTGGTAAGGCCTGCTTGCTATGAGCCCATTCTCTCTCATGTTGAAACAAGCAAGTAGGAGTCTGTAGTATAACCTGCCTCTGAGTGATCTGTTGCAGCTACTGTGGTGTACAGTATGATACCTTTGTGTAACTCTGATGTCAAAGGCATGTTGTAAATGTGCTTTTAGCCAGTGTAGAATGAAACTCCTTTGTGCACTTTCTGAATAATCGTTGAAAATGCCAGCATTGAGTCTCAACTTGTATAAACCCCGATAGACCACGAGCAATAGCAAGTATTCACCCCCACTGGTGGGCGCATTTCAGTACAAAGCATTGTCACACCTGTTTGTTGCTGTTCACATAGAAAACAAACCTGTATATTTATGTCTGATAGAGACAATTCTTTGATTCAGGGGGTTCAGCCCGTGCTGTCAAAGCTCCAAAATGTATAAAAAAGGAAGCAGAACTTTCTTTTCCAAACAAAAACCAAAAGAGATTGACAGGAAGCAGAGTTTGGTTCTCAGGTGACCGGGAAGAGCTGCTAAAGCAGAACAGAGCAATGCCATAGGTTAGCCAGTCAGCTGAGGCTAGAGGCGATAGCAGCGGCTGGATCAAGGCCTCGTGTGAAATGAGATGAGTGTGTGGGAGTGGGAAATTGATTTGCCAGGCTACACAATCTCCCCCTTGTTTTAGGAGGAGGCGTTTGTTGCATAAATATGTGTCCATCACTCAAAAGAATGTCAAAGCTTTTTATGACTTTTAAACCCCCTCGCCCCCCTTCTTCGTGTGTTGTGTAACCTTTCCTCAGGAAAGATAGTTTTGATGCATTTGGTTAACAAAGTAGCATTTTCTCTCTCTCCTGAAATGCACGAGAATACTACCCAAGAGTGTTAAGACTGCGAATATTCTCCTAACTTATTTGATATGGCATGACCCCTTTTAAACTGCTTGATGAAATTGTCTACTGAAGTATGTAAATTAATAACACTGAGGCCATGAAAGCATAACATTTTCAAAAAATGTCAGCTGAGAAAGCAAATGCAGCCTACGGTGGTTCTGTGCCCACGCACTGTATGTTTTTTATTTACATGAAAGTATTGAGTGATGGAATGAGGAGTTTTATTATTCTATATAGCAAAGGAAATTAACAAAACAAACTGGTCAGGGCCCAGTTTCCCTAAAGCACCTGGAAAATAATTTAAACATAATAACACTTTCAGGAAAACCAGCCCAGACCAAAATCCAGCTGTGTGTTTAACCTGGGGGGGGGGGGGCCTCTGCATCCTGGTCTCACGTTAGCCGCAGACGTGTGCTTGTCAGGAGCAGGATGGTCACACTTTGATGCGCACACCAGGAAGAAATGGACTCATAATAAAGAAAGAACAGTCTAAATGAGTGGCACTTTTCATCAAGCTGAGCAAAACCAAAAGCCTCCCTCACCCCCACCACCACCACCCCTCCACCACTCCCTGCTGTAGTTACGAGCTGTGTGGTCTTATCATGTGTGCCTTTCTCACTCCACTCATTTCAGTATATGGTACTGTATGTTTACACTTGGCATACCTGATTCAAATACTGTTGAAACCATTTGGCCTGGATCGAGATCTCTTGCTTTCGGGGACTTTGTGGGGAGGTTTATTATATTAGAGAAATACAAAAAATGTCTTTTCCGTGCAGGTGGAGGCCATTTTCTAACAGACAGAAAAAAACAACAAGCTTTTGCTGGGCTTAAGAAACTGTGATCTTATTCTGTCGATTCAGGTACCAAACTGCATGGACAGTTTCTGTGAAGGAATCTGAAGAAGAACGTCATAATCATCCCTAAATAATGCGTCAGTGTGCAGGGCATTATTTTGAAACACGTGGAAGTCTCTGTACATATTTGTATTAAGAAGAAACAGTGTTATTGTTGTTGTATTGAAGACAAGTTGAAAATGCTTAAAAAAAAGTTTGTGACAAAGAAAAAAAATCCGCAGCCAAGGGTTGTCCTGCTAGCACATTTTTACAGAGATGAGCTATTTTTACTGGTGATTTTCTAGGCATTGATATTGATATCCTTTTAAAAAAGTACAAAACTTCCAAAATTACAAGCACTTCCACAACGATAGATTGTATGGTAATTTTTGTTACTTTTGTAGATGTGGTCGTTCCTTTGCTACTGCACCGTTTTGTAAAGTGGGACAGGCCTTGGCTGTGTGTCCTCGGGGTCTCATGTTTTTGTTTTTGAGTTCTGATTTTTTTCATTCGGGAAGTAAAACACTGTAGATGGGCCGAGTTTGTGACTGTGTGTTTGTGTACTTGTGTACATGTTCCCCTGTTCCTGTGTCAGTGTTATAAACCAGAGAAGTGATGTCAGTTATTGTGGGGGTATGAACCATTTTAAATGTTCTCTATGAAAAAACACAAATAAAGAATCATAGACAAGTACCACTCTGTCAATTCAGTGTGTGTGTTCATATGCTCTTGTATGTCTGTCTTTGTGAGGACCAGTTTGAGCTTTAGATCTGTGTGTGAGGACTTTTATCAAAGTGAGGATATCTTGGCCCATTGTCTCTTTGAGTTGAAGAGTGAAAACTTACTTAAGGTTAGTATTGGGCTCAGGTTAGATTTGGGTTAAGGTCAAGAGTTGGGAATTTAGTTGTGATAGTTATGGTTAGGTTGGTGGGCTCAGGATTGCATTATCTCAATGAAGACTTTTACAAGTAAAGAAACACAAATGAGTCAAGAGCTTGTGAATGAGTAATGTTAAGTGCACTTTATATTATATCCATGGACATAGGGTATTCATGGTTAAGCTCTCATAACACACACTGCTCTCCTCACTGGTGAACAAAATGGGTGACTTCAGTGTGCTGTTAGCATGCAGTTACATGTTGTTCTTATGTTGAACGGCACTGACATCTGGTGGACTACAAAGTCAACCAATATATTGTGTGGATGGACTAATAAGTACTTTTCACAAAATTTTTTTCTGAGTTGCTTTGGCACAATCCTCAAATGATAATCTGTATTATCAGAAAAGTGTTTGAATCAGTTCATTTCATTGAGTAATCTTCACATGTAAAATATTAAGACAGCTGTTTAAACATAGTTGTTGCTAAAGTGACAGGCTCTTTCATAATGTTTAATTTAGTTTACAGTGGCAACTCTTCTGTTATGTTTGATAAAATGCAAACAAGGTCGCTTTAAAATTATTTTTTTAATTTTATGTAGCTTTTTAGAGCTATGTCAACCACACAGACATTAGAAAGTATAGCCAACAGCCCATACACACATAAAACATTTAATAATGTATTGTAACGTAACGTTAAACTAGGCTTTACTACATGTGTTGTATTTAATTTAAGGGAGAGGTGGAAATAGGGACCACGTTAAACCAAACCTCAGTAAATATACTTGAATGCACTAAGAAAAGCACAAACATAGACAGAAGCCCCTGCTGTCTTTTGTGACCTTATTTATGTGGCTTCTGATGAATAAATTCATCCTGCACACAGACTGATGCTATTGTTTTTTGTAATGCTACATCCAATTGTGGCCCATTGCGAGTATATTTGTACAGTGAAGACAGGGTTGTTGCCAAAGGACATAGTCGGCCATTTGTCAGAATTTACTTAAATATGGAATAACACAATTTCTTCAGTGCTGTAATGAGAGGTAGTTTCCCTGCAAAGCCTCAAAAGAGACAGAAAATGAAAGGCATGACACACAACAAAGGGCTCCATCTGAAATTGAGCCAAGGCATTGAGCCGTTATATGACAAGCATCTGAACCATTAATCCACCAGGATGCCTGAGATGGACATCATTAGTTTGTAACAAAACCTTAGTTAAAATATCAACCAGCAAGGCAAAGCAGGCAACTGCTCTAGATTCACTGCGTTTCAGCTGTTTGTTCTAGTTTGACTAAAGGTCAGTCTGGGAGTTTGTCCCACTAACGCACAAAACCAACAGACCTGTTGGTTTTTATAGTGAGTCCTGCCTTATCATTACCCGTTTTTGAAGAGGGGCCTGTGTTTCTACTGTGCTTAAATTGATTTACAATTTATTAAAAGTTCAAATTTAAGAAAAAGTGTGAGCAACATTAGATTCATAATAGCCTGGTTTCTTTGGCTAAGCCCTAAGCCCTTCGGTTCAAAGTGCTGGACATTATTAGATACAATCCAATACAACGTCATAAACTTCCTGATAAAATCAAAAAAGTTTAATAAACACCTAATTTCTTCCAGGTGTACATTATCTCATCACCTGCTGAATGTGCCATTTTTTTCACAGAAGACTCACAGCAGGAACAGCAGGAACAGCACGGGCACGACTAAAAACTTTGATGATCTCTCACTCTTCAAATGCGTCCTGGGAGCGTCCCCACCTGCGCTTACCGCTGTCCACTTGTGATCAGGACGGATTGAAACAGCAGGTGGGAACGGGGCCTCTGTTGGGCTGAGTCATGACAGTGTGTTGGCGAGCCAGCGAGACCAAATCCAGGACTGAAAATAAATGAGCCTTGTAGAAGTTACCCATCATACATCTTATCACTTACACCTGTGCTTGTCCTACGATGACGTGTTCACTGAAGAAAGCTTAAAGTTGGCCACTGACTTGGTGTGGCTCATTGGCCAAGTAAAGGCCCATTGGGGCAACACAGTGACTACTAGCGCTAATTCAGTAAAACCAAACCAGATAAAAGACTTGGGTGTGAGTAGGTGAGTCCAGCAGTAAAAATAATCCCATGAACGCAACCTGACAAGCACCTACAGCACGTCAAGTATCACGGTGTCACTGCAGTTATTAGGCAACTTTTATTAACATCTGTGTTCTCCGTAACGTTACGTGTTTGGAAGGGTTTGAACACACCGGAGCCAGTCTCACCGCCCTGAGCGACGGATGTAGGCCACGCTCCTCTGGCAGTTATTTTACGTATATTACGTCTGACGTCAGAGCGTCAGCTGGCCGAATGTTTACATCCAGCAGTGGTGTGCTCCTGACTGGATCCCAAACAACAAAGGGCTGAACACAAGGAGAAAAGGCTAAGGCAGAGAATACCAGACGGCATTTTCACAAGGTATTATGATAGTCTTATCAGAGTTCAGTATGGAGACACAGTGAAAGCCAGAGGTTTGATTCGACACCAACAGCAGTTAGCTATTGTCATTCTTGTCTCGATCTTTCTTCCCTCCAGCGAAGACGAGAATGCGGTTATTTCTGATTGTGCTGACCTTGCCTCTGCATGACAGTCTGTTTTAGATGTAATATTTAGTTTAGTTTTCTGCACTAGGCGATTGTTTGACAAAGACTGCGTAAATTGTCGCGTTTATTCGAATTTGGATCACCTGAGTGGCGCAAAAAGCCACCGCAACAACGTGCAGACTGTGAATGTGTGCGGTGAATTAAAATCTGCAGGAGTTACAATTCGTGGCGTGACATTTGACTCCTCCTTTAAAATGATGAAAATAAAAGGATGGATAGGATCGATTATTCATTGAATCGGCTACAGAATTTCGATACACAGACGGCAGTGTCTTGCAGGAAGTGCATACCCTACTAGCCTACTAAACCACTTAGTTTGTGACAGATTGAGTTCCAGTGCCCTCTTGTGGTCATTTGCGCTAATATAACTACAAAGGCAGTGTATGGTAATATACATCTGATTCTAGATTCGTGTCCCTGAAAACGTCTTTGCGTTTTGATACAACTGCCTCTTGATAATTTTATTTAAAATCAGCGCATAATTACGTGTTCTGCAGCTCAGCTCAAATGACATCAAAAGGAGGAGATCTAGTAATATTTAAATGCACATGCTCCTTTGTTCTTTTATAGCCTCACAGCTTAAGACAGCATTTGTCAGGCAGTGCACCCTGTGATCTCCTGTCCTTTGGCGTTGCCCTCTGGTGTTGTTTTTAACACCTTCTTGAACCAGTTCTGCAGCAGCAGGATTCACACCTACAGTTGTATTTTGCTGCCAGAAAGCCTCAGTTTGGCCCCTACACTCCACTGGATCATCCTTATTTTTTAGTCTTAAAACAATTGTGGTTAATGCATTTTGAGTCATTAACCCCTACTTTGTCCTGTCAAATCAAACATGCATCAACATGTGAGTATTGTCTAGGAGTTGATTCAAGTTGTGTGCATTTTAAGTTTATAAATTAGGGCTGACTGAAAAAATTGTATGATTCTTCCATGTTCTATGAACATGACATGACATGACATGACATGACATGACATGACATATAATATAATATAATATAATATAATATAATATAATATAATATAATATAATAAAATATTCTGGGGCTGCACCCACTTATCATTTCCTTAATCTGTCACTAAATTGCTTAGTCTTTGAAATGTAAAAACATTTTTTAAATGCAGATTAGAATTTCTCACAGCCCAAGGTGACGGCTTCATGTTGTTTGGAACAATCAACAGTGAAAAACTCGAAAACCCAAAGATAATTACTTAGAAAACAGCTTATCTTTACATTTTAGTAGCTGTGTTTGACCAGAGAATGAAAAAAATGTGTTGCAAGTTACATTGCTAACTTGTAATTGTTTCAGTTGAATATTGAGAGATATACTGCTAAGGTGTGAAGGTTCAGTTTTCCACTTTCATATTTTCCTTGCCAAATAACATACAGAATGATTCAAAAACTTCTATCGTCATGAGAAGCGAGTTTTAGAGAGTTTTAGAGAGCACAAGATGGCTGAAGTTTCTTAACTCTGATGTCCCATCAACAGGCGTTTAAAAAACTGAAAAAATGGATGAAAAAAATTAAAATGTTATTGAAAAAGCAAACAAACCAAAAAAAGAGTAAACATATAAGTGTATCTCAAAGTAAAGTATGCATACGTAATTCAAGAGAATGTGTTTGTAGAACCTGCTCTTGCCATTGAAAGACATCTGTTCCTACAGTTTTCTCTCATTAATGCTGCTGACAGTGGATGATAAACTTCAGAGTGCACTGATGCCTGCTGTTCTTGTGCAGAGCAGCTACTACTTGTCATATTGTCTTTTGAGATGGTGATCTACCTGTTTCTTTTGCCTCCAGTCAGAATGGGTGGAGCTGTGAGTGCCGGTGAGGACAATGACCACTTGATTGACAAACTGAAGGAGGCTTACTACATCCGCTCAGACCTGGTGGAGCGGGCTTTTCGAGCTATTGACCGGGCGGACTATTACTTGGATGAATACAGGGATAATGCTTACAAAGTGAGTAGGAAAAAAGTGTGAAATCAGCCAAACAGGGTCCAAAGAAATTCACAGCATACACAAACACTGATGGATGAAAGGTTTTTGTGTTCATTAGATTTTTCTCATGTTTTTGAGTTGAAGGTGTGTGATAGGCTGAGGGTTTTGTCTGCCTAAAGAAAAGCTATTGATCTGATACTGTTGTTAATAGGACTTGGCATGGCGGCATGGAAACATCCATCTGTCTGCTCCGTGTATCTACTCTGAGGTGATGGAGGCTTTGGATCTCCACCCTGGCCTCTCCTTCCTCAACCTTGGCAGTGGGACTGGCTACCTCAGCACCATGGTTGGCCTCATATTGGGTATGTGGCTCAAAGAGGCAGCTTAGCATGCTAGTTCAGGCCATCAGCTAGAGTTAACCTGTCCACTCAGCATTTCATAAGCCCCAACTCACTCTGGCTCTCACCTTTAACCTCTAACACCGTTTGGCACTGACCAAACAATGTTCTTCAAGCTTGAAAAAGTGTGAAAAAGATAAATGGTCTCTGTCATTGTGAATCACAGTGACTCTCAGTGCTACTCAGTGCTATTCACAGTGCCACAACATTCAATACACATCACAACATTGCACTGGTAATTGGCTATAATAAGTGGTCAAACTGATGTCATGCCTCCATCACTGCTGATCGGAGGTTAAGCTGAAAAATACACTTGACTACTGCAGAGACGTTTGACCTGAGAAAAAATAAATAAATGTGAGAAACCAGCAGAATTCACATGAAACTGAAAAAGCTAAATTTCAGTTAAGAAAAGTGAGCAACTGTAAATGAGTCCCCAGTGGTTGATTGCACTGGATGATGTGGTAGTGAGGAGCTAATTATTTCAAAGTTAAGGGCTATTGACACTCAAAGCTCAGCCTTCTGTGTTCTTGGGAAATTCAGTAGACACTCGATAGCGACCCACAGACTGCAAGTTGCTACATGGAAACAGAGATTCTCAGATATGCTCAGGTGATAGGTTATAACTAAAATTTGACATTACTTTCTAAACTACATTTGCATGTTTAAACTGAAGTAATGTTCTCTCTGTGTGTTTGTTCTTTGACTGACCAGTTAAAGTGATGTCACAATAATTATCTTTTTCAAGTGCAGTACTTACAGTTTAAAGCAAGGCTTTGTGCATAAATACACACAACATACTCTGAGTTTGTTGTTCACTCCAACATGTGCATTGCATTATAAGCATATCTTTGTGTCTATGAAAATGCATTACATTTCAAACTGTGTGCTCACCGTTCCAGGACCATTTGGAGTAAATCATGGAATAGAGTTACATGCTGATGTGATCGAGTATGCCTACCAAAAGCTTGATTCCTTCATCAAAACCAGCGACAGCTTTGACAAGTAGGTGTCCAAACGTGTTAAATGACATTTGACTGTTTTCCTCTTGTGTACATCGTGTTTCTTCTGTTCCCATATCTCTGTTTAGATTTGAGTTCTGTGAGCCATCCTTTGTTGTGGGAAACTGCCTAGAGATTCCTCCAGAGAGCCGCCAGTATGACAGGGTGTACTGTGGGGCGGGGGTGCAGAAGGAGCATGAGGATTACATGAAGAACCTGCTAAAGGTGGGGGGCATCCTTGTGATGCCTCTGGAAGAAAAGGTTGGTGTTTTGCTGGAGAAACTCAGGAAAGTTACACTTGCCTGTTCTAAAACTTTAAAGGCTCTCATTTTGCATTTTTAAGCAGTGATTAAAATTGAATATATGTGTACTCTGTGTTAGCTGTGAGCTTGTATACAGTAAGTGTTTATTATTTATTTGTCAAAAGTGGCAAAGGAATCTGTGAGTGGAGACTGATGTACAAACAGATATACAGTAGTTGTGATTATATGAAGTGTGTCTTCACAAAAAATGAGTCATAAGTTTACAAATCTGTGCATTAAAGCAACTAAATGAATCCTCAAATAGAAGCTTCACATAAGTTTAATGGTACACTGACTTGTAGGGAGAATGGAGCCTTTTTCACTTTCACTTTCTGTGCCCTGAACACCTGTTCTTGCACCCTGTAATGGGTTGCAATGTATTACGTTCCACAAGCAGTGTGCGACCCTGTATGGCACCCTGTCTCACACACCGGCTATCCATGGTTTCGGTGAGCCTGGATCATATTTCATGGAGGAAATGCTTTCTGGTTTTAGCTTTGATGTTCTCCAGATGCTCCGTCTCATGTATTTGTGGTTTACAGTTTCCTGATAAACAAATGCTTTATGAGTTTTTGCTTAAATAATCACTAACTGCTGTTAACTGCAGATGCTGTTGACTTGTTAGCTCAGTTAGCCCTGCAGCGGGCTGACTGCTCTTTGGAGAAACTGCTGCAGCTTGTTGTAGTGGGGAGTGTTGTTTTTTTTTAACCTTTTGCAAAGAAGCTTTGGACCTTTTCAGAAGGAAAAGACTTACAGGGCAGAGGGGGACTAAGGGCAAATGCAGTGGGTTTAGGAGCCTATATAGACGTCATGACAGGGGTAAAGAAGCGGAAGAGAACATTGCCAGAGGAAGCTAAGAACTGAAAGTGAAAGTAGCTTAGCAAGAGTGCAAATATGAGAGTAAATCTTGGCGGGCCTTTAGTTGTTGGTAAGGTTTTCCCGAAATAAAAGACAGATACCCGGATGGACTTCATGCTCTTGAACTACTGAGTAATATTAACTGGCATGAGAAATTTTATGTCTGTGCTGTGACTGTCAGGCTGTGTGGTTGGCCAAGTTTTTGACTCGCCAGGTTTTGATCAAAGGTAATATATCTGTAACAAATGCAAGTGTACAGTTGTCCATATTTAAGACAGTGATGTAAACTACACAAAAGACTGTGGGGGCCTCTGAAAGTTTTTTTGTGGAATGAATTCATACATCATGGCACATTTACACACATTGTACACACTCCTCAGCCTGGATCATAATATACAAAGCAGCTTGTTCAGTATCTGAATCAAATCAGGCAGAAGACAACTAAAATTAAAAAACAAAACCATACAAAACTCTGACTTGTGATTTAATCCTGTTGTATTTTCTGCAGTTGACCAAAATCACACGTGTAGGACTGAACAGCTGGGAGACCAAAAAGATCATCTCTGTGTCCTTTGCCCCACTGGTGCTACCTAAACACAGCACAAATGGCAAACCCAAAACCGTCCCACTACGTGAGTCCTTTTTTTGTATTAAAAAAAAATATCTCTGAATCCTTCCAAGACTGTTCTGTTTTTGTAGTGCATGTAGCAGGTGCAAGCAATACCTTTGGTATTGCTTGCACCTGCTATGTAAGTATTCCATGTGACATTGCTTGATCATCATCAACACTGGAGGTTCATTCTTTTTCTGTGACCAGTAGTAGGTGTGCATTTGCAATTTGCTGATTGTATGAATATTTATCCATATAGTTAGTGTATAATCCTTCACTTTTGCTGTCTCTCTTCCCCTTGGTCTTTCCATCCTATGTTTTACATGGTTCTAAATACTGCAGCCAAGTATGAGGTACGTACACTACAGGAGCTGGCTCGTATCTGCATCCGCCACACCCTAAGAGTGACCACAGATGGAGGAGACAGTCAGTCACGTGGTCGAGGTTCCTCATTCAGTGTAGGCAGGGGTCTGGCAGCGGCCGGGCTCCATAAGTACGGCCCTCGCTTCAAACGCCGAAGAGTCCATAGGCACCACTGCAATGCCCTCGTCCTGGCCACTCGCCAAGTGGTAGCCAGCAGCGGTATTGGCGCAGCATCTCTGGACAGCAACAACAACCAGGGAGGAAGAGCAGAAGACGAAGAGGAAACAGGAGAGAGGGAGGTGAGGCGGCACATGAGAGGAAGCAGGAGGGCGGGGAGAGGACCAGGAGGAGTAGCAGAAGAGGAGGAGACGGTGGAGGAAGAGGACGAAGAAGATGAGCAGGAGGAGGAGGAGAAGGAAACAGGGGAGTTGCTCCGACCCCAGCCAGCTGTGAACATCCTCAGAGAGAGGATACTGGGCCTGCCACTGCCTGAGCCCCTGAAGATGTACCTGCTCTACTACAGAGAGAAATGAGATGGCTGAGGCTATAGCATGGTCCTGAGTCAGAGCCCAGAGCTGAAAGCAACATCACACCCCCACCCCCACCTACACAAGGCAGGACAGTATGACACCTATCTTGCTGACCCCAAACTCCTCTCCTTCTCTTTTTCATCTGTTATCGTTCTCTTCATCATCCATTCTCTTTCCAGCTCCCTCTTTTAGCCCTGCCTCCCTCTGTTCTGTACTTGATTCATTACCTGACACTGTCAGTGTCAGTTCAGTTTGTCCAGTGGAGGAGGAGCAGGGAGTAAAGCTACTTTGGGGAAACAAATAATACATGTCCATGTTTCAGATGACCAAGCAAACTTTGGGTCTCCTTTGAGGTGCAAAGAAAAAGCCGGTAATAATACATGCATAGTTTATCGATTTGCTTTGCAGCTCTGTACAACTAACATGCTAATGAAGCTTTCCCTAACAACAATAACAGTCCACAGTTGCCAGACAATCCACGCAACTTGTGAAAGGCAACATAGTGGTGCTAAAAAAGAGGGCCATCACTGTTTTGTCAATAGTGACTATAAAGTGACTCATAACAGAGTTCAGACACTGTAGCAGCAGGCAGAGAGAGCAGCTCCCCCAGAGACCAGAGGGCACAGAGCTTTCCCAGCTCTTTCCTGTCCACTAACAACAGTTGTGCCCAAAGTTAGAGACTGTACATTGATTGTACAAGTTGTGTAAAAGCCAGTTTGTCCACATGAGGTGCTGTGTGATATCATCTAATTGGGATGGTGCAGACATAGTGTTGGTCCAAAGCTCATCTGTTTGAGTGAAGATGTGGATTCAAAGATTCAGTGATGTAAGGATAAGAGTTTCTCTTTTATCACATCAGACTTAATGATATTATGGGTGCAGCTAGTTATCAGGATGGTGTGGCAGCTGTAATTATAGCCGCTGATTTCCAAATGAAAGGGGAGCTTGAGCCCGCGGTCCTTTTTAGGAGAGTAGTTTCATATAATAGAAGGTTGATTTTTCCCCCCTTTTTTCTATGCATATACTTCATTATGTGAGTTCAAGTCTATCTTTTTCTCCTCGTTTTGTCAAATGAAGACAAAATGGACTGAAATCCTTACATATGTATTCAAAGGGCAGTCTCACTGTTTGACTTTACATCCCATTTTATTCTCTTAACCAAAAGAGAATGACTATGAATGATCACATTATACTAATATTCCAATTAAAATGAAAATACCAGCATGATAAAACCACTTAACTTGTGTTTTGATGATTGACAGTGTGCAGGCTTTCTCTCACAGTGATCTCACCACTTGTGTTTTGTTTGTTTGTTTTTTTAACTTTTTGATTTTATGAGACTTGAAGTGGTGTGTACATAAAAAATGTCTGTTTTGTTTTGTTAATCATAAAAAAACATGAAGATACCTTGATAAGTCCAAGTATCTTTTATTTTATTTTATTTTTTGTTTTAGTTTCTGGTTAAATGGGGCATTATTCCTTTGTACTTTTTTGCTTTGTACCAAAACTTCTGCTCCCTTCTGTGCCAAACAAAGGTTGCATGGACTAAATTCTCAAGAAGAAACAGCAGATCGACAGCAAGTCACTCATCTGAAAACAGCAAAGCTGACTCTTTGTTAATTAGTTAGTAATTAGTTTTTTACCTTGTAACACTTAGGATTTTCATTTAGAAATTTTCTAACACAGCAATGGCTGTGATTAATAGCAAAGTGGTCTTTTCACAAGACAATGCAGAAGCACCCTACATCAGTAAATAGTTCATTAGATCAATTATGGATGTGATCACAATTTGAAAATGTGCAGCTTGTACTGGTACAATTTCCAACACTGCATTGGAGAGTCATGTCTAAAATACAGGTCCTCTGCAGGCCAGACACTCAAGTCCCCTCTGATTCCTGCTGAGTGTAACATGATGCTTTACTGTTTGGCCATTATAGCCATCTTCTGCTGCTGGATCTGCCTTGGAGTACTGTGTGCACACCATTCCTTTATTCACCATGAGTATCAACATGAGTACCATCCATATTCGTTTGTTGTGCGGTTGTTATTCTCTGCTGAATTTATATGATCATGATGGACTTTTTTGGAACCTTACTAAAGGCAGAATAACTAGAATTTTACTAAAAACAATGTATTAGTTTATACAAGAATAATCCCATGCAGTCATCACTTACAACCCACGGTAAGTGTATGGCTGCGTTTGTAGAGAACCTGCCCTTTGCATTTGTTTTCTTATTCTGCTGTGTTCAGATGTTTTTGGGTGTCAGACTGTGGTCAGTGGGTGTTAAGCCCTCAGCCAATAGCAGTTCTCCAGGTGCAAGGGCAGGACTCCGTTAACGTGCCGTGCCCGATCATAAGCATCCAACAGGAGCTGTTTAGCTGGAGAGGAAAGAGGCCAGCTTTGAATGTTGAGCTAACAAACTACAACCAACAAATCCTACTCATTCTGCCTTTAAAGTTGGGTGGGAATGACTTGCTTATTGTTTTAAAGACTGAGATGTGTTATTAACTGCTGTTAATAAAGTCTATTATACAAAAACATGTCCAGCTGCAAATAGTTTGATTATTTTATTCTTAGTGCCAGGTGGCGGATACTTGGAGTGTCACATCAAAAATACTCATTAAGAAAAAATGACCCCTGTCAGTGTTTTACACGGATGCCTTTGGATTTATACTATTGCTGCATGAATGTGTAAGCTACATTTTACTGCTATAAATATTTCAGGTTGAGCTCATTATATTTATATATTTTTGAGCAGATTAATCAGTGGCAATGCAACATATTCTGTAGGATTATCCTTCTTTTATCATATTTTTTTTCCTGTGAGAACCAAACATCTCTAAAATCCCTCTGTTCATCAGCTCTGAAAAACAGCCCTGTTTTTAGCACTGTGACAATGTAATCCAAGCAGGTTTTTAAATAATACATTTATCTTTAAAGGAAGGAATAATTTTCAATCCATCAAGGAATGTTTCATTTTTCAGTTTCTAAAACAAAGTATAAAATCTGCAGATTTTGATATATATATATAAACACACACATTTATGAATATATATTTAAGGGCAGGAAGGATATTTACTGATTAATTTGTAAAGAAACTATTAACAGGAGTTGTTGAAAGTGAATCATTTCCCTCTGAGGTTTAGAAGGGTAGAAGTACCTGAGAAGTTGAATCTATATTAGCGAATGTACTTCGCAACATTACACCAATATAAGTGCATTACAAATAATGTGCTCTGTCTTAGTTCATAGGTGGAATATT
>JAPZDZ010000002.1:1046860-1074596 GCA_029783805.1 Acanthurus tennentii | reverse complement strand
GTTCAATAATTTTATTTTATTTTTTCTACAATCAATTAATCAATCAAGAGGGAACCACATTTTAATTTCATTATACAGCCTGTTGTATAATGACAAATAAACTTCCTTGTATCCTTGTATCTGCCACTTGACTGCTGGATGCAACTAAATCCTACACACCAGAGCTTTAACTATTGTTCACAGATTTGTGAACACCAGTAACACAAATCTGTGGCCCACAATTTTGCCTACACACATATCACGACTGAACTTTACAATCCTAAATGCACAGTGCAAAGTTAAGAATTGTCTTTGTATGGAAATCTGGATAGTGCACCCTGAGAATTTTTCTGGGTTTAACACAGTTTAACATAGTGGTAGAGATGAGTTGGTTGGTCCAATTAAATACAACTTTCTTTTTTTTTTACAAAATATCAAAACTCAATGTTTAATTGAATTGTATTTAATAATCAAAAGAAACTAAACAGGTAAGACAGCCAGCCACAGACAAAAGTGCACCAGCATGATCGTCAAATGGCTATCAAAACAATACAAGCACATAAAAGTTGGTCACAAGTTGTAGATATGAAGTTTGGATCCAGTGATGCAGCTATGGGATACAGATGCAAAGGTATTCAATTAAATTAAGACGTTCACATTTTGCTTACCAAATTCCTATGAATAATGAATACTCTCACAGCCAAACATATTACTTAAACTTGCTTATATCAAGCAGCAGGTATACAACATTGCAATGATAGATACAACAGTTAGGCCTCATTCTAAAGATAAATGTTTGTGTTGATGAGATTAAAGTAGACCGAACATGTAAATACTCAAATCTGACTTGATTCAATCTCTAATTTTCTTTTTACTAGCAGTCTCCACACTAATATGTATCAACAATGTGCACGTTGATCCATGCTTTCATCTTTTATGTGGAAAACTTTGTGTATACAAACACACACACACACACACACACACACACACACAGACAGAAAGCCTGTACCTTACTGAACAAAGACATATAGTACATGTGAAATGCAAAAAAATAAAATAAAATTTTACCTTTAAATTACAAAGCGCAAAAAAAGTAAAATAAAAGTCTATTTTAAGGAAACAAAATGATTAAAAATGTATATCTACATCTGAATATAAAAATGGAAAGATAATAAGTTATTTTTTTTTTACATGAAAACCAAAGTTTGCATTTTCTAATATATCTATAAAAGTGACTTAGGATTGCCTATCAACAAGTCTATTATTTTTGTCACATATCCAAATACATAAGGTATGCAGGCATGGGTCAAACAGCAAGTACTACAACTTTTTACAACAGAGATGGGCTTGAGGGATGATCATTCTTCAACGCAATCAACAGCACACTCACCACAGGTACAAGAGAGGATTAGTTTACCATTTGACCCTGGCCTGCTGAAATGTCACAGTGGGTTGTAAAACCCTACACAGTAGCAGCGAGTGGACAGCACACCCCTCACAGTTAGGAGTATGGGGAACAGAGAGCAGCAGAGAGGCAGGCTGAACCATGTACGTTTAAAACTGCATATTATTCATCTGTATGCATACAAATGGAATGGTTTGCGTATTCAAATCCATTCAAGACTATTGTGTTTAAACTGAGTTTTGTAACACCACCACAGCATTGTAAAGTGCACAGCACTCCCCCTGGGGTTGTAGTGTTCTGTTAGACCAATTAATGATTTCCAAGGACCACTCAGAGGTAAAGAGGTAAAAAATGGTGGTTGAATGCTGTGTCCAAATACTCTGCCGCTCCATTTATGAGTGCACTCCATTACCCAGTGTCGACACTGGAATGAATATTTAGATGAAGTGATGATAAACAGTGGTATAGGTATATGTGTACACAACAAATAAAGGAGCAGAGATTAAAGACACATGCTAAGGCACCTTGGAACCCTGATGAATTTGAGGCACATTACAGGACAGTAACTTTGAAGTGACCCAGGGTGTGGTTAACACTGATCTCCTGCTTAGATATCCGTAAACTGTGAAGCAATGCAACTTAGACGGTGCCCATAGAAGTTATTTTAGTAAATGTAATGAGCTCTCTCCCATTGTTCCCCACCTCCATCTTGTATGCCCAGGAAGAACAGCATCTACTGATCACAGCAACTTGTGACAGAGGCCAAATTCGTAGTGTGCTTTACTTTCTGGCCTATGCATTTACAATCATACAGAGTTAAAGGAATAGTTGAACATTTTATGAAATACACTTATTTACCTGTTCACTAAATATGAAGCTAGAGTCAGTAGGTGATTAGCATAGCTTAGTATAAAGACTTGAAGCAGGGGCTAGCAGTTAGTCCAGATAAGTCCATTTGCTTAGCAGTTAATAAGTAAGACAATTCATGTTTGTTTAACCTGTAAACAAACAGAGATATTAAAACATCATGTTGTATTTTCTTTGTGGGAGTTGTATGCTCCCTATTTCTTGGCCTTCAGAACAGTTTTCCTGGGGTCTCGTTTCCACCATAAGATTAACAGTAGAAACTGCTAGAATAAGCTAATTGGCTCTAGCTTAACATTTGGCAATGCCACATGAGATTTATGACATTCTCTTTACTTGACTCTACCTGACTCTAATAGTAAACAAGCTTATTTCCCAAAATGCTGAATTGTTCCTTTCAGACATTTAACCACACACATACACAAAAGGCTTAAAGCTGCTCAATTCTAACATAATTACAAATCCATTAAAGGAAAAAACAGCGCAATTTGTCATTAACTGAAAGTATTCTGACAGTAACACAGATATACAGCTTGATGTTCAACAACACAACACAACAGACACGCACACACATCCACACCCACACACACAGCTTGTTGGTGACAAGAGGATCAGAGCCGTCAAGTCCATGTGTCTTTTTATGTCAACCCATCCCAACATTCACACTTACAGAAGAGAGAGAGAGGATTACAAACACACAACATAGATCTGAGAAGGACAGGAAGAAGTGCATTGAAGATACTGCAGTCCACTAAGGAGGACTTTACACCCACCTTCATTTTTTCTGTACATTAAGAACATTGTGACATATCTATAAGACATCAGTGGCATTTAGCCAATTGTAGGGAAGGATAACAACAGTGTTGAGTGATGTTAGGGTTCATGCGTGGCTGTGATCCTGGTGTCGTATTGATTCACTCTCATGAAAAGAGGTTTCAATTCTCCAAGAAGAAAAGCACATGACATCAGTTATTAGTGGTGTGAATACAGTTAGAACCTAAAAAGCAGCATTAGTCTTAAGAGTTTTATTTATTGTTTGCAGAATCAAAGATTCTATCATTTCGACAACAAAAAAAAACAAAACAAAACAAAACTCATCCAAAACAAAACCCATGCTTTCAAGGTTGAGTCCCAAAGTGGCAAGGTGCACAAGAGAGGTTGGTAGTGATATTAGTGGTATGAATTGTTACTTGGGCACCAGGCCACGGGATTGTGGGTAAAGCGGGGATCCTGGACTTGAGGGGCTGAATGGAGAGGTTGGAGTGCTTGACTTCTTGCCTGTTCTTGGTCGACTGAGAAAGTAAAGGCAAACGGTTAACAAAATTCCTAGAATGACCACAGAAGGTTATAAGCCCACATACCATGGTTCAATTTTTATTTTGACTTTCTCCCTGACCAAATGACAACAATTCCAGTTAAAGAAAAGAAACAACAAGTGGTCCAGACATCTTGAAGACAGCTACAGGAGACAGCTGTGGTTAAGAGTGAGCCTTACCCAGACTTTGGTTTTTTGAGACTGCTGCTGGTGCTGGCGGGTGGAGTTGGTTCCAAGCTGCTATGAAAGCCTGAGGCATCTACCTGGATCTCATCCTCATCCCTCAGAGCATCCTCTAGGGCTGCTGCCACTTTTGGGGCAATGACTGGCTCCTGATACTCTTTTGTGGTTCGAGCTGGCATGTCCATGTCCAACATCATGATATTGTCAGCCTGGGGGAGGAGGGAGACAAAACACACACTCATTTGAGTCAAACAAGTCAATCCAATTACATTTTAGGGTCAAATACCCACCAGGCCAGGGAGAGAGAGTATTTGTATGTGCCTTTTTATTCAATTCACTAGTAAGTGCTTTTTTTAAACACTCGTCAGTTCATGTTTTCTCTTGATGGAACAGTTATGTATATGTATATGTGTATTGTTTTTAACTATCATAACATGAAGGCTGTTGTTTGCTTAGCACATCTATCATCTAACTTGCTTTTGAATTGTCGTATAAAAATGTTGGGTTTTTTTTAAGCAAGTTAAAAATCATGGCCTATCCCTTGTACATTTTTGTTTCATCAATAAAGATTAACACATATTGCCAAAAAATTAAAGACTAACTTATGAAGATACACTTTTGGGTGCATATAAGCATTTAAGCAGTGTTAATTTCAACAACAAATTCTGATTTAGTCTCAGTCTTTTGAATAACACACCATTTAGTTTTAGTCTTAAGTCTTTTAGTCTTAGTCTAGTTTTAGTCTATATTTTAGACCAAATATTAGCAGATTTAAGTCGACTACATTTTTCCACAGAATTTCCGGTCATTGGAAGTATCCATCAGTCTGTTATGGAATGGTATAAAGGTTTGAATATGCAATACAGACACAGATTTAATGGTTATAATACAAAACATGTATTTTATTTTATTCTTAATGTCAAAAACATGACCATGGCCTTTTTACAAAAGATAATCTCACATACACTTACACATACCCCTTCTAAAGTTTAGTAGAAATAAACTGGGCAACTTGGCAGCTGCGCATGAGTCACTCCACTTGTTGTTGTCTGTTTCCATGGTAACTGGGGAAAGACCCATGAATTGCTCTGAAATAGTGAGTGCAACTTCCCGTCTGCACAGATTAGATAGATTTTTTTCATGTAATGCAATCTACCCACATTACCTTTGTGATCTATTGGTAGATCACGATGGACGTAGTGGGCGCCTCTGGTGTAACTGCTGCTGTGTTTAACTGTTGCGCCTGCACTTGCAGTGGCTATTAAAAATGGCTCTGCTGCTCTGTAGACCAACCTATCCTCAAAAGATTCGCTCTGATTGGATTTCTTCCCAACTTGTCCCACAAAAAGGGCAGTTTTGATTTGATCTCTTCTCCATTCATCTCGCCCTCACATTTTCGTCCCGTTTTTATTTGTTGACTAAAATGTCAGTTATATTTCGTCACAGTCTTCATCATCATATCTGACTTTTTATTTAGTTTTCGTTTAGTTTTAGTCCGTAAAAAAGGTTTGTGACGAATATTTTTCATCATAGTCTTCATCAACGAAATTAACACTGCATTTAAGTATCTGCCGATATTATAACCATTTTTTACATACCTACATTCTAGATTTCTGTGCACCTTTAATCCTTGTTTAATTATTAATGATCATCAATGCCCAATTGTTCATTTTTTTATTTAATACACTTATACTTACACTATTAATATTGAATTGCAGTGTTTAGTTTTGCGTTAAATGCTCTCTGAGGCTCAACCCTTTTAGTGTTAGCAGAGAGAGGTTGAGCTGAGCCGGTGCTGTTTTATGTGCAGAGACCTGTCACCTGGAAGTTTATTTGTGAATATGTTCATTAAAAAAATGAAAAGGATTTGTAGCTTACTTTGTATCTCATGTCAGGTGTCATCACCATGGCCTTGCGAGCATAGTTACTGAGAGGCCTTCTGTAGCCAACTGCAGACAAGGGCCTGGTCATCATCTGATGGTCACTGAAACAGACACAGAGTGAAACAGTGCATACAGCATTATGGGAAAATCTGCTGTTTGACAAATCATTCTCATATTTAAGGTAGCATGTGGCTGAAACTACAAGCCAATTTATCACTACAAGTGGGGATGTTCATGCATAATCGTCTATCTCTTTCTCCTCATGTAACATTATTGCCCTGTTAAACAATGTAGTTCATGCATGTCCATGCCCCCCCCCCCCCAAGCAGTTAGTTAAAATTTACCAAGAGTTAACATGTTGACATTCCTAATTTTCTAAAACTCACCTTTGACAAGCTTCTTTAAAAGATTAATTTGAACAATTTTGTCCAATTCAAACAATTTCCTTAGAAAAAGTTAAGCCTTTCTGCTTTTGAAACAAAACACAGTGGGATGGAGCAAATCTTTAGTAATTAAAGCTAATGGTGAATAATAATGAAAACATGTGTGGTTTCATATTAAACTGCTTTTAATGTGAGCGAGTGACATCATGCAAACAGTAGCTTAAGGAGCTCACACAAAGGAATAAGGCATAACTAGATATTAAATGTAATGTCCTCAACTCTTATAGTCAACCCACAACCCTACCACATATTCGCCCTCCAGCTAGCCTGCTGAAAGGGACTATACAGTAGTACATATTCCTGTGCTCTTTAAACAAGCGAAACATAAGCCAAATGGTGCAGGTTTGACTCTGGTGTAAAATATACTGTACAAAAACAACACAGCTTGTATCAGACTAAAACTATTCTAAATGCATTTGATTTTCACACATGACTATTTAACTGCTAATACATACTATTTATTCTAGTTTTTAAAGCTTTTAAAATGTGTTCTTGATCTGGAGCACTTCTAACCAGCTCAGGAATGAAAACAAACTGGTCATTATCATACTGTAACTTACTCCTCTATACGTGTGATGGGTTTCAATTTCCAGTATTCATCCTCCTCATCCAAGTAAGCCCTGTTGACTATTTTGTTTTTCTCCTCTGAGGGAATGAAGTTCTCGATGATAAGATGCCTGAAAGACAAACGAACAAACCATTAGGCAAATAATGGAGCACACAGACAGACAAGAAAGCAGAGTAATAAGAGGAACACAGAGCTGGTCAGATGAGACCGGACAAATATAAAAAAAGACTAACATACCAATTCAGTCTGGTGACTCTTTCCTTGTTATGTGTTAATTATTGAACTAAAGCAAGACGTCTACTGATTTAATGGCTATGGTTTAAAGGTAACATACCACATTAACATCACATCTAAGAGTAAGCATGTAGCGGAGTCTGGCTAAACAGGATTCACTATCTGCCTTGATCTTTAAAATGCAACTTGAAAGCTTTTTTTCCTCTTCTTACGTATCATTAGAGCATAATGCTGACATGTAAAATTAGTCAGGGCAGATGGGGGTCATAACAGATAAAATATTGATAAATGTCTTTTTGCCAGAGCAACAGTGTGATATAAAGGCTTCATACTTGAGTTTGAGGTCCCTTGTGAGCTCGTTCTGGGTCTGTTCCAGATCCTGGCGATGGTTGATGTGTGCCTCCTGAATGTCATGGATTTCTGCCTTTACTGCCTGCAGCTTGGCAAACAACTAGAGGAGAGAAAGAGAAAGAAAGAGAAGAAAGAAAACAGAAAAAGAAAGAAGAAATATGGTAAACATTTTGGACTTTTGGAATTTTAAGTCTTGAATCTGGCTTGGACGCCTGACTGTCATGAGGAATATCAGACTACCCAAGTAGACAAAGAGAGCGAATAGCATATTTTTAAATGATTTAAAATAGTACCTGACCTACTTACTGTACTTTTAGGTACAAAAGCCATCAGTGTATTTTTATGTACTCAGATCATAGTTATTTATTACAGCAACCTGGACTGGAAACACATGAAAGTGCAGTATCCTATGACAGTTTAGCTGGAGAACAGGAGGGACATCCATTACTTAAACCACCGATGTTGCAGTCTTTACCTTCTTCAGCTTCTTGGTTTTGATGTCAACCTCCTGCTGCAAAGAGCTGTAGGTCTCCTTCAGCTCCAGAGTCTCTTCGTCACGACTCTCCACCTGTTGCTGCATCTCTCGCTCTCTACGTTTCTAATAACACATACACAAACTCGTAAATCCCTAAATTTCAACCACAGTAACTGTGTAATGAGGCTCCACAGAAGTCACTCGTAGATTAAAAAAATCTAAAAATTCACGTAAGGGGTAGTGTGTAGCAAAATGGTTATCATCAAAAAATTATTTGGAAATTGGGATGGCCTCCTTTAAGGCAGTGGTTTGAATTATCAGTTGAGAAGACCCCAAGTTGATTCCCATTTGTCAGAGGGAAAACTAGAAGCCAGAGAGTGATGTCAGTTATGTGTCACCCTCCACATCAGAATTCAGGAGTCACACAAGGCGTGTTCCTGAGCAAAGAGAGCTTGTTTAAGTTAGTTTTGCCCACAGCTGAATGCTGTAAAGTATGGTTTAATAAAAGTCATGAAATGTACTGCAATGCAGCAGTCGTCCAAGTTGTAAAAGAACCCAACTTAAGACAAACTACAAAACTAACAGCAATGGAAGGGAAGCAAATGTAGGCTGATATAGTAGTTCAGTATGAAGTAAGAAAAAGGGTTTGTAATACTAAAAAATATAGTAAGGAATCCTTAAATCTTTGCATTGATAAGTCAGATCCTATTCAAACGACACATTTGGGTTAGGTACAGCTGTAGAGACACCAAGGACCAGAGTGCAAAGTGGAGCACTGTTGCAAATGTGCAATAATGTGCTCATAACAAACCTAAAGACTTTGGATACACAAAGGATGTGACACTTGGATGGCTGCTGGTAGTTTAATCTACTCTTGTATCTACTAAAGAAAAAGATCAGTGTCGCAGTTGCTCATCATGAGCAAGGATGGGGTGAGGCTAACCGCACTGTAATACAAGACTTTATGAAGAATATTACTGGACAGGCTTGGGAAAACTTAATGAAATTATTATTACCAAACACAGTTTGTTTGCGAACAGCAAACTGAACTCTGATTTTTAATACGTTCTACAAAGTGTCTCCACTTTTTTGGAAATTAGGTTGTAGCTTGATTTGGTTGTTGAGGATATGGCATGTTAAAAAGCCCTGCTGTGACTCCTAGTTGACCAAAAATAAGTGGTTCATTGGCCTGTTCCTTACTAGGCAGACATGACAATTAAAGGGGAAGCTTTCAAAGTGCACAATTAAACTCTGCATTGAGTAAAATATTTAAAGACTTTAAATTTTACCTGTAAAAGACATCTCCTCCCACATTTTACCTCTGTCACCTTCTACATACACCACACTCGTCAAATGTCTTGAAGACATACAAAATGGATTCCCTCAAAGTTTTCTACAGCTCAATACAAAAAGTCAGAGATACTTCTTTTTGTTTATTGACTCAAACAACTTTCAAATTATATAAATTCAAGGGCCCATATTCTCACCTCATTACTCCACAGTGCAGAAATCTTGCTGTTCTCTTTGATGATAATACCACTTTTAACGTATAAAATCTGTTGTTTAGCTTTGCTTTTTAATGTTTAGAAAAACTGCAACCTTTCACCCAAAAACCTTGAAACAGTCATCCAGGCCTTTATTTCTTCACGTTAATGCAACTCTCTCTTCTCAGTCTACTGTAGGAAATCTCTCCAACTAATTTAAAATGCAGCCACCAAGATTTTTACAGGCACCAGAAAGTGCAAACACATCACACCCATCCTTCCATCTTTACACTGGCTGCCTGCTAATTTTAGAATTTATTTTAAAATTTTACTTCTCACTTTTAAAGCACTTAAACAGTTTGGCCCTAAGTTACATTTTAGATCTCTAACGCCCTGTAAACTGTTACTTAAATGCTGCCTTCTTGAAGGTGCCCAGATCAAAACAATAATTCAGTCTAAAATCAACACAGTTGCAGCTGCTAGATGCAGTAGAATCAGTTTGCAAAATCACAGAATGTGAAAACATGTATGGTTTTGAACCTGCTTCAAGGCAGATTAGGTCTTCAAGGTAAGCCACTTAAGTGTTATGCTCTGGTAGGAAGTAATCCACCTTTGTAAGACTGGAACTCAGAGGTAAACCTAAAGTTACTTCACTTACCACAAATCTTGCTTCTTAGTACAGGCCTTAGATCTACTTAAACCCAATCTGCTGGTGTGTGACAGTGTCTGGGATGCAGGTGGGACAGATGGCCCCAGCTCGACTATCATATTGGTGAGGTTCAAGCCATTTCATATACAAGACATTATGATGTGGATCAGCCATTGTGCATTCAACCAGCACATGACCTGTCTATATGGGATCTGCTGCTCCAGTCTGCAGTGCAAATAGGACACTTAACTGAGAAAACCAGAGAGCAGTTAATGTAATGACATGTTGGGCTTTATATTGTATTATATCTATTTCTGCATGGTTGGTTAATATTCTGAAATCAATTAATATATAACTTATATCCTATCTCCGAACCTTATTATTAGAATTTCTTACTCAGCCACCTCAGCTAGCAGAAATTAGAGCAAAAAAAAAAATTCTCCATAATAAAATTTCTGGATTTTCTGGTTCTTTTAGCTGGATTAAAATGTATTTGCCCCCGCTGTCAAGACAACAAATCTTTGAATACAAATCTAAAAAGCATGGGCTTATTAACAGTTGTGAGCATAAGTTTGTACGTTTATTTATAAGCCTCACATGTAGGCTCATTTTAAAAGACATGACCCTTTAAGGGATAGTAATTTTAGATGACAATTTATAAATCCTTGAGAAAAAACTTACAACTGAGTAGTGCCTTTTCAATTGTATTTATGGCTTTTGATGCATCTAAGTCAGTTTTAAATACATCAATTTCACCTGCCCTCCCAAATGTTGGGTCTCTTGCTATGCACCCCTTCACTCTGTCTCTCTTGTGTGGCCTTATAGTTAGTCTTTCATAAATCTTATAATGTCCCTTGTTCTAATTTCCATTTCTCACTGAAGTCATTCAATGTTCATGTTGCATTGATATTACAGTTAGCGGCTGTGTGCTGCCCTATCTTAAAGTGGCATTGGTTTTGGACTGCAATAGAGTCAAACATTTTTGAAACCTGTCACATTAACTAAGGGAGCTCACAACAGGATAAAGAAAAGTCTTTGAACCACATATTCCTGAGGACCTGCTGTAATAGGAGAAACATGGATTTGATGCCAACTTGAGGATTTTTTTTGTCTCAGATTTGAGACATGTCTGGGACAGGCAAATCATAACTATAGCGTGTTGTCTGTATTGAACACTTGCAAAGACCCCATCTCATACTAATTACACTTAAACCAATTATCCTGTAACCTGTGATCATATTTTGTGGAACTTGTGACCTTAAAACAACTAATCCAATCAAGAGTAGGTTTCATTTTTCAGATGTTTCAGATGTACCTGTTCAGCGATTTCCTGCCTTTTCTGCTCCAGCATTCTCTGTTGCTCATTGGTGTGATCCACAATATTCTTCCCTCCTACTAGAAGCTTACTCTCCATTGCCTGATTATTAGAGAAAAACAGGATAAGTAACTTCAAGTCACAAGGGGCAGAAAAGCTTTTGTAACTGACCCCCATACATTTCACCAGCTGGGGTTCCTGAGTGTTAAAAGAATATGACCAGAACCAGACTATCTGTGGACTTATGAGAAGGTCCACTAGCCTGTGTGTGCATTTTAAGGGCAGACAATCATTTACTGTGCAATTAAAAAACAAAAACAAAAAAACTAAACAAAACCACTGATAATTGAGACTGCACCTTTTTTCTAATCAGATTGATTAAAAAATTACTGCTGGTTGTACTAACATGCACCCAGTCTGGCAAAATCTGCTTACCTTGACTTTGGCTGCAAGCATCTCTCCAGCCTCCCTCTCCCTCTTTAGATCTTCCATTTTCTTCTCTTTCTCTTTGAGCAGCCGAACCTTCTCCTCAGCCACCAGACTGTGATCCTCCATGATAGCCTTCCTCTCTCTCTCCAATTTCTCCTGCTGTTCCCGCCAGTAATCCCCTTTGTCATCCCCATCTTCATCATCGTCCTCTGTCTCTCCTTCTTCCAGATCCTCACCATCGCTCCCTTCCCCAGCCCTCCTTCTCTGCCTCCTCTTTTTTTTCTTTCCTGAGCGTTTTTGTAGTTGTGCCTTCAGCCTCGCAATCTCCTCCTGAAACTCCCTGAGCAGGGCATCTTTGGGGTCCTCATTGATTCGCGGTTTATTTTTGATGTTCTTAGCCCTGTTGGAGTAGCGTAGTGTTGTCAAGGTCTCCTCCACATTGTAAGATGCTGGGCCTATATTGGCAACCATTACAGTGCGGGCATTGCCTCCCAGAGAGTCCTGCAGCAGACGAGTGAGTTTGGAATCTCGGTAGGGAATGTGGCTGCTCCTGCCATCCACCAGAGCTGATATGACATTCCCCAGAGCAGAAAGTGACAGATTGATCTTTGTGGCTTCTTTAAGCCTCTCCCCCTGAGCACCAGTCTTGGTCTGTCTTTCACTACCAGCTAAATCTACCAGATTCAGTTTGCCAACTCTGATATGGTTCTCCCCATCCACACCTAACTCACTACACTCAACAGTGATGACAAAGATGGCGTGGGAACGGGAGCTGTGTTCATTCATATTAGTGGCACCCACTGAACGATTTTGGTTGCCCACGTTCATGACATGTTCAATCTCTCGCACACTCTTGGCGACAAATGATGAAAGGTCTTTAACATATACACCGGTGTCAGGTCTCTCCCTGAGCTCAAGACGACGTGATTGGTCCTTGGAGAGCAAGTCTCTGATTTCCTCTTGGTAAATTTCTAAATATGATGCTCTCACCAAGTACTGCTGATTCTGGGACCGTGAAATGTGAGTGAAGATGTGTTCAAACGAGTTAGGGATCACCCCTCTCCTCTCTGGATCATTTCTCACCCCCTCCATAGTGTATGTTTTCCCTGTACCCGTCTGCCCATATGCAAAAATGGTCCCATTGAACCCAAGAAGAACTGAATCCACCAGGGGTCTGAAGGTTTCATCATAGAGATCTATTTGTTTGGAGCTCCAGTCATAGACGGAATCAAAAGTGAAGACTTTGGGAAGTTCACTGGCTGAAGCTTCCCTGGGGTTTCTGACAATAATTTGCCCTAATTTGACATCAACAGAGACCACCCTTTCAAACTTGGCAGCCCGTTCTTTTTCATTCATAGGGCGACAACGAACCACCACTTTTACTGACTCAGAGCTCTTGCTCTTGGACATGTTGGAGATTGGCTGCCAATCCAAATGGTTTGGCACTTGTATACACTGTCTTCCAAGTGCAACTTCAGGAACAATGTACCAGTACAAATGCCCACATCAAACGCTGTTGAAGAAGACACATTCAGTGATTAGTACTAATATAAAATGGCAGTTAGGCACAGGGCTGAAAAAATTTCTCTGGAAAGTTAATTACCAAAACCTTTGATGCAAATCCTTAAGATCAATGAAAAATCAGCTTCTCAGTAGAAAAATTTCTGGTCTAGCAATACTAACCAAGTAATTTCAACACCTACAATCAATATAAATTAATATAACTGCTGGTTAAAAGAGAGGATTATCCTTGGTTTTATTTGCAAGGTGCTTACCTGCTACTTTCTTTATTTAAGTTTGACACTCACACACCTACTCCTCTAATAGTGATTAATACTTAGGAAAACAAAAAACCCAGGGTCGTTCCAAGACAGCTGATCACAGAGATATCTTTAAAAACAAACTCAAATTCTATATTTTTTGTCTGGCTTTGAATCAAGTTAAATTTATCTAGCTATAAATTTTATTCATATATATATATATTAGTCTGTCTTCCTGTTTTGTATGTGCTGTTATTGTGTTTTTAGTTTCCAACTATTTTCTTAATACCCTACTTTTTATCTCTGGCTTTACTGTTCTGTTAGAGTACCCTTTTGCATTTTTATTTACTCTTCTAAATTATCTGGTTTTTCCTCTTTGCAAATGTATGAGACTTACCATGTTTGCTTAGTTTCTATTTTTATTGAAACCCTTACTTAAAATATAGTTGTTTTTGCCATGTGCAGGGATGATGTGTCTGTGTATGTGAATGACATGGGGATATTTTTTGAGTTTTGGTTTTTTTTTTGTTTATTTTATTGCATTTGTATACAAATTCCAACATAAATAAAATCTGATTAACTGATTGATTGACAGAGTTGTTCTGTAATGTAAATTGCTTTTGTCCTAATTCCTCAGTCAGTATCTTGAGTACATAGGTCTTTGCACCTTTCTGAAACCAAGTCAAACATTAATTGGAAAATGCATACCCATCTTTCTGCAACTAAACAGATGTTTTTGGCAAGTAACCTGTGTAGCTTGAAGCACATGCATAACATAAAATCCACACAAGATTAGTAGTAGATAGCTATTTAAAATATTGACAAAAATAAATTAACAATACATAAATAAAGCCATTACCACCTCACATTGAAATTGAAGGCTAAAAAAGTCACCAGAATGCAAGAAATTAAGTTTGCAACGTTAAAAATGAAAAAAATGCAAACCTATAAGTGAAAAGCGATTATAGCTTTTACCAAGTCCAACACGGACACCTGTACTGCAGCACATAGTTCCTTAGTCTTGAAAGGCTATTCTACGTGGAAACATACTGACTTTATAGGATAGGTAACTAGATTAGTATTATTAGCATATTATTAGTATACTAATAGTATATATCATTAATATATATATTATACTAATATAATAATATACTAATAGTATAAATTGTTAGTACATTATTGGTATATATTAGATAGGTAGCTAGATTATATGCGTGATAAAATTCTCCAAGATGTCACTAAAAATATAAAAACACACCTTAACACTTGTGAAGTTAAATCTCTTTAGTCAAAATAAATACTCTACGTAACATTACTTGACAATGGTAACGTTACAAGTGAAATGTAATGTTACAGCTGGTCCTGTGATAACGCTGGCGCCTCTATCATTACTAAGGTTAAGCTTACCAACTAAATTTAGCCAGTTCACCGGCAACTAGCCTATAAAACTTCTAAAGTCACCTCGCGTTAATACTGGAATTCCAGATAAAGTAGGGACAGTCGTTGGAGGCACTCTGCCAGCCGTAGCATGCCGATGAATCTTGCGATTTACAGTTGCTGCTCAATTGATGTTAGCAGCAGTTTGATAAAATAGCGGGTCAGCTAACCAGGGTTAGCTTCTACAAAATGCAGCCCATTAGGAGACCACAAGACCGGCCTAGCAACGACAAACACACTGGTAACCTTAGCTACAAGTCTCGTAGCATTACCTGGCTAACGCAATTAGCAAAGGCATAACTTTATAAAACATCTCACCATAAAAAACTAAAACCGCCCTTAGACACATAAAACTCATGCAATACAAACACACCTTTTTCACCAGACACATAGACACGTCGTTTAAGATTTAACAGTTGAGGACGTTAGCTAACACAAAACTCCCACTCAGCCGTTAGCCACTGCTCATCCCCGCAACCGTCCGGGTTATCTGGTTGCCAGATTCCAGCACTACGTCCCCCTAAAGAGGTGTGTGTTAGAATTTACTAACCCATGAATATTATCATTCCAGGTAGGCATATCTATCACAGTTAAGAAAAAACATCAGTAAAACACTAACAAAAATAGATTAACAACATGAATATAAGCCAATATGCATGCATGAGGAATACGATTTCAACCTATCCCTGCATATCTGGCAACCAATCCTCAAGAATCTCGTTCAACATTGCTTAGTGTATCAGCTGATGCAAGTGTACATTGAGTGCATCACTTTATTTTGAAAAATATTGTAGAAAACATTTACTTAAAATCATTTCATTCCGTGTTTTCACACAAAGGAAGACAATTAGCTTGCCATACATCCCCACCAGAATTTAATAATCTGAACCAGAGCAAAATCAACAGTTTTTTTGCCTAAAACATCCTTAAAACACAGCTCACTTTCAGGAACAATACTGTCTCCGCAATATTCAGCAGAGGGTCCCAGATGTTTCATCAGTTTTTGGTCCAGATAAAATGAGCAGTGGGAACAATGTCTTTTTTATCATCCCTAAAATTAATTTGAAGATGAGGATCAATTACTGTGCTCTTTTTAGAATGAGGCGCAGGGAGGAAAAAGAAAAGCAAGCTGAAGACATATGGGGGGAAAATAGAAAGGGGAGAGAAAGAAGAGGGCAAAAGAGAGAAAGAGGACACCAGAGGCTCTTTTAACATGTCCGGAAAGCAAAACATGGTTGCAGCTACAGAATATGACAGCAGCTAAAGGATATATTAGAAAAACTGTGTGTTTGTTAAATCAAAACTCATTTACTGCCAAGTGATATAATCTTGACAGGAACATACAAATACTGGATTTTACAGTAAGGAATGGACAAAAGTAAAGTGTTTCTTGGCAACAGCAGTGTCTATGTCATAGCATTTAGTAGACATTACACTACTGACCTTCGACATCCTATCTTATAAGCCCATAAAAACCTGTTCTAAAATAGGACCGCCCTTTACATACTTTGAACCACCACATCACATTTAAATGTTCTTGGCCTTCCACATTCTCTTTCGTGTCCTAATGACAGTCATGCAGCATCAGCGCCCATAGGATAACCACTTGACTCTTGTGCTCAAAGTTCATCTTTGTGATTTAATTTCCCAGGAGTGTCCATGCCAAAAAAGGAGGATGGAAGGCCATGCACGTCTCGTTCTCTCTTTACAAAGGCAGAAAAGGATGAGACACAGTTGCCGATGAAGTGGTCAGCTCGGCCTAAGATGTACAGGTCCATTTGGGCAAGGTCTGGTCGAAGACTCACAACTTTTACCTGAAACACCAGAAAAAAATACACAACTAAACAACCAGGCAGGTAAATACATAACCAGATAGGGATTTTGTTAATGGCTTGATTCTTAATTTAGCTCTTATGGGTTTGACCATTCATGTGCGTCCGTAAACTATGTAAATAATTTGCTTTATGAGACAAAACCTGTTTTCCAAATTAGAAAGACTTGTCAGTTCAGGTTACATTTAGTGCTGCATATGATTGATACAAAACAATGTTTATTTCATTGTTCAACAATCAGCACTGCAGTTGAAAATCCATTTGACTCGCTAGTTTTGTACACACTACCTTTAGTCATGTTTGCCATGTTCTTTTTTTATTCTCTGACCGGTATTACAACACAAGTTAGAAACAAGTGACAAAATGAATTGCACTGTTACCTCAAATAAAACTAAAGCTATAAAGTTTTTGATATTGTTGGAAATATTTGAACTAATGTTAGTGCACAACTGAACACAATACATACCAAAGATATTGTCATTTTTTAAAATTTTAATGAGGAAATAGTTACATAATATACTGTTAGAGCAAACGATACTTTGGTTGCATTTCCAATACAATAACTTTGGCCAGACTAGAAGCCTTATGAGGAAGTCAGTGCGTTTCCACTGCATGAACGAGGGTCTAGGCAAAGTGGCATTCAGGACATAACAGGTACGTCCCAAGTATCCCATATGACATTTTCTAGCTCCCTCTTTGGGCTGGTAGTTGTACAGCATCATTGATAAAAGTCTTGTCTCGTTGGTGGATATCAGTTATTGATATTATGTGGCCGCTGATGAAGCTGATCTGACACATCACAGCAACACCTGAGTGTTTACACAGATTAGACGCAAAAGTATCTCTCAGAGTTTTATATTTTAATTTGTTTCCTGAAATCACCACCTAACTAGAAATATCTTGTAATTCTAGATCTGAACAACAAAAGGACTGCAAGCAACTAACATGATTTTAAAAAAAAAAACTTTTTATCATGCCATTTTCTCAATTAACATTTATTACCAATACAACTTAAGTCAGAAAGGGTTAGACAGTCAGTCTTTCCGCAAGAAATATCTTTATATCATTTACTATCATTTCACTTATCACATGTAGGGTTGATCATTCTTATGTATTAGGTTAGATACTGGTTATATTATTTCAGCTTTCCCTGAAACATCCTAATAAGCCTAATTGGCTCAAAAAATTCTGTGGGTCAGCTACTTAGAGGGTCTGTGGTTCCATCCCTGACCCCTTCAGGCCACATGCTGAACTGTCCTTTGGCAAGATACAGAATGGTGTGAAACTGAAGTGTGTGAAGGCTGACTTGTGTTGTAAAGCCTTTTAGGTTGTTAAAAGACTAGAAAAGCACTATATAACTTCAGTCCATTTGCCAGTCTCTAAGCACTGTAAGCAGGACACAGTACACAGTGTAAATACGGAATGGAGGTTGTTATTGTAAAGCTGCTAAGGCCGACTGACAACTGATCCAACTGTGATCAGCTGCTGCGGTCATCAGAAACAGATGTCACTTATCTGATGCTAAGAGGAAAGACGACTCATCTCTGAAAATATGTTTTCTCATGTCTTTTCTCCTTGCATGGTTTCCTTGCATCTGTCCATTCAGCATAAGAGGGAGGGACTCAGATGCAAGGACGGGGAAAAGTGAGGCAAACATGCATGCAAGTAAGAAAATTGAGGTGCAGATATTTTTTAACCCCAAAAAAGATACCTGCTTTGGGGGTAGTACTTCTCAAAAGTATGGGACTTAATAGGTTTAACTTGCAGCTCTTTACATTTCTGATTGAACAAGAACTCAGCATTTTATTTTAGCCACAAGTTTCAAAAATCTGCAGCAGAGACCTCATACTTGCAGAATTACAGATCTACATCATGGTAGCAGATTCATTTACCTACATTTTGCTAGTTTTTAGACCATGCTGGAAATACAACAACCCGAGGGAACTTTCAACTCCTAAAAAAGGAGTCACGAGGACCTGCGTACCCAGAACATATGACACACTTGTGTGTGCACAACAGAGGCTTTAAACACCCACCTTGCTCTTGAAGAGTTTTTCAATATCCCTACTATGTGATTCTGAGTCAGTAGCAATGTAGACAGAGCGAGACGAGGTCTTCTTCACCCATAGTTTGACAGCCCTGCGGATCTCTGTCAGGTCAGGAAGGCACATGGTCATAGTAAGAGGCAAGGCCGCTTGACGGTTGTAGCCAACACACTGAGGAGAGGCCATGAAGTGAGGCCCTGTATCGCCACTCTTCAGCATTTTGCAGGCATTTTGCTGTAAGTGTGGAAATAAAAAAAGATTTGGATGTGACTAGATAAAGGAAATGAAAAGCAATCTGGTCTGGTTTGTCCCAAAGACTGTAAAGGTACAAATGCCTCGAACAATCTACCATGGTGATGAATTGGCTTTAAGGATCAATCTGGTGGTTCTCCTTTTTATTGTCAAAATATCTTTATCACATGCTTTTGTTCCACAGAGCTCTATCATTGTTCAAAGTCTACTAAAGGCATATTAGTGAGCAACACAATTGGGCCACTGGGTGGTCTCTTTATTATCATGAACATGCATATAGTTTGTTAAAGGGTCCGACTGATATGGGTTTTTTTTTTTTCTTTTAAAAATACTGATACTGATTTTAAAGCAACTGATTTTGTACATTTTTGTGCTGGACTGAAAATGGACTCTTTCTATGTTGACTGTGTGCCAACTTTGTGTTGTTAAGACTACGAAAAGGTATTCAGAAGGCTAATTTAATGAACAAATTACTTACTTTATTAAATATATGCAACATTGTTATACATGACCATTTAAATGAATAAATTAATTAAAATAGCCAAATACAGTAAACATCAACACTCACACCACCTTACATCATTTTTACATCACCGTAGGCATTGTTTTCTTCATTTTATGGGCTGTAAAATATTTTTTTATATCAGCATACATCAGAAAGCATGTACACCAATACGCTATCTGTGATAGGCACCTGATAGGTCAATAACAGCCGATAAATTGATCAGGCTCTAGTGTATCACAATTTAATATCACATGCACTGTGGTGCTTCCAAAAATACTGAAAGCAGTAAATATAGATCAATCTACCACTGACACAAGTTTGGGTAACATTTTTAAGCCAGCCGTTTCAGAAAAATGAATGGGGGCCTTTTCAAAACTAAAACTATGTATTTGCGAGGTGTTTTTAAAAATGTACCTCTTCAGTAGGAAGCAGGGGGAACAGACAGGGCTTTCACAGGATTAGTTAACTATACCAAAAATATCAAGTATGATCAGGTATAATCAGTATACCCTTCATATAACAAAAAGATATTGCAAAACAACTGGTAGGAGTTGTAGAAAATTATGATTTTTTTAAAAGCAGTTATGCAGGGATGAACAAAGTGTCTTAGGTAATACAGAGTAAGGCTTCTCACCCAGTCAATGCCAATCCTTAGGTGTATGCCAACATATGGCCTGGTCAGCAGGGTAGCAATGTGCTCTTCTCCCTCTTTAACCATCTTGTCTGACCACACCATGTAGCGCTGCAGGCCCTTGTGCTCCTCGATCACTGGGAACTGGGCAGGAGCCCCAGGCAGTGCCAGGACTGGGTGCTCAGATGGAGGGAACCTATTCAAACATGAGAAGCAAGAGGAAAGTCTGCTTGTTAAAAGCTATAAGATATTCGCTACCTTTATCACTAAAAATTAATACTTAATGGGAACCTCAAAACATCATTTGTCACTTAAGCTTTATGTCTAAAGTAAACATTTAGTAAACATTTTTATGTCATATGTGTTCATCTTAAATGTGTAAATGGTACCGTGAGACTGTTTAAAATCTACTCACTTCTTCATCCACTGAGGTTGATAATAGGCACTAAAAGAAATGCCCCCGAACAAGACAGACTCTTCAAATTCCACACCAGCATAGTCCCAGAAAGGACCAAATGGGTTTCCATCCTTAAGATAAGACAGATGTTCACGTTCAAGCAGTGAAACACAAGCACAACCATCATAATCACGGTTCAAATTGGTTGTCTTTTGGCCACCAGAGGGCAGCATTTCACTATCAAAGTTTTTGATGGGAGACCAAGTGATGAAAAAAAGTTCTCTGCTGCTTATCCTACTTTACTTTCACCATCCTACTTTACTTTCACCTTTACTTGCTGTTCTTAATCTCTCAGGTAAAAGAAATTATACATAAAGGAATAGCTAAAAAGCAGATAATCATATATTCTATTGGACTATAACCTTCATAGGGCAGGATTTTTTGTCTGCACTTCGCTGTGCAGCAGTCTCAAAGCAGTAGGCCTTTCTCTGTCCTGAGACCCAATATTTTGGAGCAAGCTTCTCCATGAAGTCCTCCAAACTGACCACACGGTGGTATGCAGACAAGGCCTGCAGCTGGAAGAATTCACTGTAGGGAACATGTACCTGAATAAAAAGGGCAGAGTTTGATAAAACAGCATCATTTAATTCAGAATTAACTGAATAATTAATCATACATATTCATCATTAGTGAATAATCTATTTAATGTTAAAGAACAATCCAGCAACCTACTATTCAGCTTTCAGCAATATCGACTTGGATTGCACTCAAATACATTACTTAACAAAATCATTGCTCTGTGTGTGTTCAGTCCTCTTAAGAGATAATACTATGGTTCCTTCTTTGGTCTGTCTTTCAGTTTTAATTATATTGTACTTATTTTTTTCGTAATAAACCTATCATAAATCCCACTATCCACATTAAATATAATCACACTTGTGTGATTGCAGTCAGTGGCAGTTGGGAATACCTCACTGACTGTACTCACATTAGTGTAAGGGGGTGTGTGGTGGCGGTACACTATCCAGGGAGGGACTGCCAAGGTTCGGTTCAGCATCTTTGCAAAGGCCAGGGATCCCAGGAAGTGGTCTGCCTGGTTTCCAAAGCGACCTAAACAATAACATTGAGTAGTGTGCTCTCAATTTCAAGAGTAAACTTTTATGTTTTTCATTCATATGACCACAGTGGACACTTGAAGGACTGAAGGGAAATGTTAATTATCCTCGTGTACTGTGTTTAGTGAGTGATTTGCAAACAGTGTAGTAACGGCCGGGTAAAATGCCGACAATCATTTTTATTGCGTTGTACTTTGTAACGTTACAATTGACCAGTTCACCCTTCCTCCTAACGTTATTCGAGACCAACTTTTTCCTAAGCTCCATGGTTAGCTGCCAACTACTTGCTGTTGCTTCTGACCGGTGTTTAAATGTCCTCGAAGTTGGACTTCAATTAATGTGTATTTTTCTGTGTTGAATTTCGGGTCAAAACAGTAAGTGGAGCTGTCAGCAGAGTTCAACCGGAGTTTGGGTTCTTATTTATGCAATTTGAACCCTTTTCGATGTAGAACACTACTCTGAACTTGTGGACGGGTGAAGTTTGGGATTTGCTAACCGCTATTTCTTTTCATACAACAGAAAACGTACATCTAAATATCAGCTACAAAGAAACATTTACCCATGCACGGGCAGTACAAAACGTAGCCATTCTCATCCCACTCCAGTTCTTCGGCAGAAGTCCAACGCGTTTGGAGTAACATTAGAGATGATAAAAGTAAACATGTTACCATTAAAGCATGATTTTCCTGTTTTTTAACCGCCATTGTAGTTCATTTCATCTCCCAGAATGCACTAACTAACGACTGCTTCGTCTTCTTCTTTAGTTTCTTTTTTTAAGAGTCAAAACGTGAATCAGCAGCGTTTACTTCCACCTACTGTACCGGAGGCGACTTTTTTACATGACCCGCCCTACTCTGCCTCTGATTGGCTGGAAGCATCGAACCTCAACTTATTGCCTTCGGTGGTTAGGCGGGCTAGATTCAGGCATGAGAAATGACATTGGTCAGGGTTACGGTGAGAGCCATAGAGTAAGCCAATCAGAGACGAGGAGGCGGGTCATGCCTTGATCATCCTGGGAAAAATATCGTATAGCCTACCTGAGTTAGTAAACCTGAAAACTTAGCTTTAAGTCTTACGAATTTTTCTATGACACTGTGTTCGAGTTACTAAGTTAACAATGATGAAAGTGTGGTCTGCTCTAAAGACAAAAAAGTATTCACATACAGTATAAAGTGTGAGCCTACTATGCAAACATTCAAGTTCAATTCTGAACTCTCTACAGTGGTAATGTGTAGTAAAGGAAAATGCAACCTCAGCCTGCTTTGTCAAAAAGCCATTAGAAAGGCACAACAGATTAAAAAAAAAAAACATTTACAAACCTAACAGCATCATGTGACATAAAGCAGCCACAATGCAAAATGAGGATGTAAGTAAAAATGTCTCTTTTTTTTTTTTACCAACATAGGGTATTAATTTATTTTCACAATTGGACAGAGGAATCCTTTCCAGGCAATAGCGTTCCTGACAAAGGCATTTAATCAAAGCATTGAGAGCATTGTATATACATTAATACTCATTCAGTGGACTTGACAGCCTGAAGCCTAAGGAATGTGCCAATGCCACCCAGGCATTCGTTGAAAGGAATAGCTGAACCTGATCTTCCAGGAGCAACACTCATCTGAAATTTTAAACTAATTCTCACTCACATTTACACAAAATTAATAATAGCCGTTGTATATGTTGAAGACATATTTTAAGTTTGAAAGAAAATTGTAGCTTTACGGGAAGTACGATTCAGCAAAGTACCTTATCATCTGCTTATTCTCTTGTGATTGTCCCTGCAGACTGACAAAGTGCGCACACTAAATTCAGATTGCAAAGTAAAAAAAGAAGTGCGTTTGACTGTTCAGCTTTTCCTTGGATTCTCTGGTGGAAAAAAGATGGAGCCGATCAGTGCTATGTCCACTGATAAGACTCAGATGAAACATGGAACAGCGGTCCCAGAGCTGTGTCATTAGAGGTTCTTCATTAGATGCTCACATGTGTGCTCAACATGCCCAAACCCAAAATGGCAACATGTGGCCTGGGTGTGGTCTCAAACCTTTGTTACTTTTAGTTAAATCTGTACACTCTCTGCCAGCTTGCCTTGTTAGAATCAATCTACTGTTAATTGCTTAAATATGTCACATTTTAGAGATAATTACTGCTGATAGGCTGAGTGATAAATTTGATATGATCTGCAGAGAGTTTGTTGTTTAATATCACTCCAAGGACAGCTAAATGTATGCAATTCAGTGTGGATTATAGATAATAATTTCATTACAAAATACATGCGGCTTAAACACACACACAAAAAAAATAAAAACAGTAAAGAGTAAGTACATTTTATTTTTCTGTATTTAAGTCAAAACCTATGTTTTTTTTCTTTTCTGCCAGTTATTCACAATGAGCAGTTGGAGATGTTTTCTACTCTGGCATTTGCTTTGAAGGAGACTTAATCCCTTCACATCCTCCAGTTCAGCCAACCCAGTCTAACGTATTCTCTCTTTGTATTCAATCACTCTCGTTTTTCTTTTCTCTGATGCTCGACAGCTGGCTGTTCTTTCCCTCTTTTCCTGTGTTGTTCTCTGTGTCTGCTCCTCCCCCATCCCTTGAACACACACTGTTTTTCATTGTTAGCGATGACAGCAATGATAACAATGCAAAGAACCACAACTCACAGCCTTAGTATGAGAAAAAGACAGAGAGAGACCTCCTTCAGGTGAGCAAATGATATGGGTCATAACAACCAAATGAATTACAAAAATGCACACAAAGCTTTCCCAAATGAATCCCATGTTATTGGATATTTATAGCTTGTTTTGAGCCTAGTCTTGCACTAGCAATTATCCTATTATTAAATAAATGCTAAAGTTGTTAATACATGAAATGAGATTGTACAATTATTTTTTTTTATGTATCTCTGACTCACTGTCCTGTGCTCTAACAATTTCATTTCCCTTTTTGAATCTATAAGTTCCGCAGACAAACAACACTTTCCTTTGAGAAGCTGTAGAGGAAGAAGGTAGCATTTGCATTTCATAATATCATCTACAGATGCATATATGTCACTCAAGTTTCCCTCTTCCTCCCTCTCCGTCTTAACCTCTGCCTCTTGCTAACTTGCTGCTGATACAGAGTAACAGGGCCAACACTCTGCCTGTTTCCTTTTAGAGGAGGGGAATAAGGTAGTCAACCTCAAACAACCTGCCTCCTGTTGACCTTTTTCTGATGTTAGTGACAATCTGGCTTTCAATTCAACTGAAAGCTGTGGGTTGCATGTGTGTTGTTATTTCCCACATCCAGCAAGCAGAGATGTATTTTAGTTACAGTTTAGTCCAAATTAAATCCACCAGACAACAGTTCTTTTACCAAATAGCTTAAAAAAGGGGGGCAGTAAAGATATTTTCTCCGAAAGTGACAAGTACTCAATTTGACATGTAACAAATAAGTGATTCATTAAACCCTTAAAAAGTCTGACTCTTTAATGTATTTGAGATGTTTAGAAAACTGCCTAAAATTCTGTGAAAATGCCTATTTTTATTTTCCTCTCAGCTTGGACTTAAGTTTGGCTATAAAGTTTTATGAAGATTTAGAGGTGTTAGGAATGCTAGCCAAAACTAACAAAACCTGTTTTAAGTTTTAATTTTCCTTCCAGCCCTAGGAGCCCTGTTTGGCAGCTAAATGCCTTGATGGTGTGGAAAATAAACTGTCTAACATAAAAGCAACAATAAAATAACAAAAATCATTTGGGTTTAATAATAAATTTCAATTTAGATGTATTGAGAAATCTGGCCCACACCAGTAAAACTGTTGACAAACTTCTTATTTTGAGTTCTTGTCTGAGTTAGCATTCTACTGTGAAAGCAGTGTCCCTCAGGGAAATGGATAAAAGTGTAACACTTTGGTCATGCATTTATGACATATTTTGATTTCTCTTTTCACAGAATGCATTTTAAAAAAGAAATCTTTAAGGTTTTCCTCTCAGCGAGAATCCCTTTAACTTAGTGATAATACAGCCTAAATCAAACATAAAAATTAATGACAGATAAAAAATAAAATAAAATAAAATAATAAAATAAATAAAAAAGTTTTAAAAAATTTGGATATAGTTTCTGAACACCTCATTTAGAAGTGTTCAGAAAATAGACCAAACTTAACTCTACAGTTCTAACACCTATGTTTGTTTTCCTTTTAGGTGGATTTTCTATTTGATAGAATTGTTTCTTGGTGATATCTAAGGAATAAATAGGTAACAAACTAGTTTAGGAGGTAAAAAATTATTTGGATTTAAAGGTGTTGAAAAACTACTTAAAACTAACAAAACTCCTTTAACAAAATCTGTTTTTATTGGTCTTTTTTCTCAACTTCTCCTTTGGCTGTGTTAAGCTTTGATGGTGTAGATAAAAAGCTGAATTTAAAATTAAATTGAAAAAATGACAAATTAGATAAACAATTTCACAAAACTCATTTACTCATCGATGGGGTTGTTTAAATGTAGAAGTGTCAAAGAAAACTGCCCATTACAAAATCAGTTGAAATTGTCTAAATTTGTTTGTCCTCTCAGGATCTCCTTTGTCAGTGACGGAGATTAAAGTGGCCTAAACTTATATTAAATTAATGAAAAATTCAGAATTCTAATTCAATATTCTATGCAGTGCTAACAAAGCACCATTGGTAAAATGTCTGTTTGTACCTTTAGCTTTCATCTCAGCCCGGATCCCCCTTTGGCAACGGTATGCCTTCATGACGTGGATGTGAAGTTGGACAGAACTTGCATGTTCCACCCATCTACCTTATCAACCTGCAGCAGGCTGCGGGTGCCGTCTGTCTGTGTCCTGATATCCCACCTCATCACAGAAAAGTCAGTCCCAACTGAGAAAGTCTTCCCCACCTTTTACTCTGAGCTCCCGAGAAATGATCACACACCAGAAGCTGACGAGTTACATCACAGGCACGAGATATGATCAAGTTATATCTCAGTGCAACAACACTGTGTTCAGCATCAGCTGAGCAGGAATTTGCATGTTGTGTAATATTTGTGTTTTAAGTAATTATTACTTTTTTTGAGAGGTGTATTTAAATAAAACCTCAAGTTTGATGTTTGCCATGCTTTGCTATTGATACCAATAGTTAAATTAGACCCCAAGTATGACAAAATTACAAAAAAAAATTATATAAACTATGGAAAATAACTTAATCTGAGAATCTTGTCCAAATCCATGTCTTTTCAATCCACAAACCAAACAGAACAGATTTAGTCTCTACAAAGTTATTAGAATAACACTACTTCTATGACTATTACTGTGAAAGAAATGTTGCTCAAAGCAAAACTGAACAACAAAATTGTACATCTCTTTGACAGGCTTTACTGCCATGTCTATCCAACTTGAAAAAATAACCCTGGTTCTTTGTACTCCCTATTCTTTCTAAGCTGTTGATCACCATCTCTGCTAATGTAAACAGTCCATCTGTTTTAAGCAAAACACATAAGAACAGACACATATAGCCATTTCCTACCAGGCCGGACCCTGAAAGTAAGGATTGCTGGGTACTCTGGTGGCAAAGAAACGCACTCCAGATGTGAACAAATTGTCCCTCTTACTAATTGCTATTGTGTTCACTGATGCTTTGGATCCCTTTGATTCATGTAGATGGAACTGAAAGTGGTTGCCAGAATTTGATAAATGTATATGTGTGTATTTGTGTAGAATTTTGAGTTTAAGTGATTATAAAGCTGATGGTGTTAAAAGAGGAAGTAAAGAGAGGTAAATTTGGATGACACCAGAGGAGCACTTGGAGATCTAACTACTGTTATATAGCTGCCCTGAACGGACACAGATGGTTCTACTCAGTGCCTGATGAGGCTTTATTTAAGGGAGTCCGTCCCTTTCTTCTGTTGTGTCATCCTATTTTTTTAAAGGCTGGCTTCCTCATGCCTTACAATGCATCTAATCAGGACTGATTAGGTGTGTGGTAGCCAGAAACATGCAGGAGGTTCTGCTCTGGAGGCTGTCCTTGCTGTTGTGCTTACTGGGCGGTTTCTGCACGTGAGAGGTTTCCTAGACTAGAGAGATAGAGAGTAAGAGAGAAATCAAAGCAAGTCAGTGCCTTGGCATGATGCGTTTCATAAGGTCACTACACAACTCTAAATAACAAACCACCACGCAACTGCAATCAACCTGACTGTGGTCACACAACAACCA
>JAPZDZ010000002.1:1031291-1046760 GCA_029783805.1 Acanthurus tennentii | reverse complement strand
ACACACAAAACAACTGCAGGAAATCTAGAGAGTGTGAATAGAGGATTTCTTGGTGAAACTTAATGTATTCATTCTTAACACAACATCAAAACAGACAGACAAACTCCAGAACATGACATTTGTATAACTCAGTGGATGACAGTGTGATGCTATACAGACAAACAGACAACAGCTTTTATGTAATCTGACTGCAGAGTTGATGCTGTTTTATAATTAGCAATTTTATTTGTAGGATGATATTATATTTTATGTTATGATGGGATGTTATATCCTGTTCCACATTTCCCGTGAAGATAACAGTGTATCAGGTGACCATATTTATCTCTTTCTTTTCACATTTTATTAGATTTCTCATTTTTTTAAAGGCTAAATAACCAACTGTCTTAGTTTATGTAAGATTCAGACAGTCTAAAATTGTGTTTATCTAACCTCAAAAGCTCTCAGGAAGATAATATAAAAGGACAGAGCACTTGTCAACAACTGTGTGTAAATTGAATATTAAAAAATCATACCTTCTTACAAACAATATACAATGAATTCATTACTTTTATTAAAGGTTTTTTTCTTGTTGAACAGTCATGTGAAGTATGCAGTATCATATTTGGATGACATTTTTTAAATGTAAAATGATACATTTCTTTCAAACGTAAATCATCATTTAACATTTAAGCTAAAACAATTCTTTGAATTAATTTTTGCCATTTAAAAATTATGTCTAAACAATTACTTAACTGTCCTAGTAAAAGATGATTGACATATATTCCTAGAAATCACCTCCGAAAATTAACTTTAAATGCACAAAAATGCCATTCGTTGAATAAACAATTCATTTTTTTTCAAGATTTTTATTTGAAAATAAGCAACCAATTAATTTGGTTGAGAAAAAATATCCAACACTGACCGATTTGGCCACCTTTTAACTTTCATTCCGGCTGCTTTCAAAACTGAATATTTGCTTGAAGACGTAAACTTGCTTGACATTCAGAGCCTAATCGAAAACTAAAGGCTACACAACATCCCGGTCTTAACATGTGCCTGTTCTGTTTTTATGCACTGCATTGACACCTTTGGCGCTTGACTAAACATAGTTACATTTTTTTGCCTTCTGTTTTCTTCCCAGTTATTTTGCATTTATAAGGTTATGACATCAAAACGATACGGATTAAACCTCCAGTCCGACCACTAGATAATCAAAATAATACCTTCAGATGTTAGATCCAATATTGGACTGTCCTCTCACTTTCATCTGTATTTTTACACCCGACCCTTTTGAAAGGAAGCCTTCATCTCTTGTTTCTACAAACAGTCTTCTCCGCATGGCAGCAACAGGTAGCATTATCGTGGTTTTAGATGCATATCCCCCTTAACAGCTGGCATTTTCTAACCCGCTTCCCTGTATTGAACACGCTAAAAGGCTTTTGATGCTTTCATGTTCAGTCGGAAATGTCGCAATCTTGAGGAAGCGATTGATTACCAATAAAAATATGAATAAATACAACTTATTTTCTTTCCGACGCTCACGTTTTTTAAAACTTGACTGCCAAACAGCAGTTCAAGTATTTATATATTACCATTTATAAATGATAACTAAACTAAAACATCAAGCACTGACACCGAATTGTAATGTAAGCCTACTGACCATGTTTAAAATTATTTGTAAAAAATTCAACAAGTGAAAAAAGTATGCAACCTATATTTTGTTTCTGAACTGCTAATGCAAAGGATAGCCTAATTAAATATTCTCCAACAAGTACTTATTTAAAAATGTATATTAAAAATATGGGCAGACGGAAAACATTGAAGGTAGCATTATTGAAGACTCTTGTTCCCCCACCCCCCATACTTACTCTCTTTGCACAAACACATTCACCCTGCGGGCTTGGTGGGGCTGGGGAGAGGGGGTGAGGGGTAAGGGTGATGAGGAAACGAGTTGATGTGCCCTGGAAGTAATTCTTTCACCCCCGAAAAACACAAGGTGGGGGAAACGGGACCACCACCAGCCCCACCGGTTACCCTCTTAACACGTGGGGACTTGGGACAGCTATCCACATTCCTGCCAATGTCCAGAAAATCCTGCTTTTTTACTCACTTTATGTGGCCCCCTGTTGACTCTCAAAATTTAATGAAACTGCAGAATGCATGATTCAACAGGCCTACGTGTTTTTAAGACTTTTTAGCAATTAAACGATTGATATTTTTTAAATAAATTCTAGCCAGAGTTTTTCAAAGTTTTCCGTTCTTAAAAAGTCTGCAAATTGAGTTGAGACACCGCAGTCATTATAAGAAAGTACTGACAGTGGTATGAGGCTACTTTTGTTGTGTGCAGTTTCATTCGAAAGGGGCAATTGAGACCTATAAAAACAACAGATCTAACTTGAGTGACGAGATTCATTGACTATGTAGTAACAAATATGTGATGACAGAAAAGCTTACTCTGTCTCTTCTTCCTGTAGGTGTTCAGGGGCAGTGGATGGCAAAACAAAGCTTGATAACATGTAGTGACAGTCAATCAAGTCTCGGCATATTTTTGAAATCCTCTTTATTATTTAACAACAAAAAGCCTGATAAATAATTAGTAACACTGAAATATTTTAAGGGCAGATAATGCGGTATTAAGGTTTATCTATCGGCAATAAGGTGTGATTCATTTAAATAGACCTTTAAAATGTAAATATGATGTAGGCAAATGTTACATGTATTTAAGTCTTAATTGGCATAGAATTTGATGAAAAAAATGCATTTTACAAAATAAGGACCACGTTTTGTTTCATAGGCTGAATCTCTAGAATGTGTTAGCTGCAGGTGTATTAACCGAATCAATTGCTTGTGACTGGGATGACTGGCTGCAGGCTGCTGAAAGACAGTAAGCTGTGCCTGGTTGAAAAAAAAAAAAAAAAGTTTGTGAAAGTGGCCTGACGTCACTCTCCCACAATGCTTACCGCCCCATAACTCCGCTGCAGCCTGAGGGGAGCCAGACGCACTCTCAGGCCCCGAATTTTGAAAAATTATTGAAAAAAATCGTAAAAAAATAATAAAAGAACCAATCGAGGGGAGAAAAGAGCGGGGAGCGGTGGCGTGGGCTCTCCCACGGTGGGTTTCTGGTCCGGTCCGGGATGGAAGGCTACCGGGGCTCCATGTGAAATTGACTAATGCGGTGCTGGAAACTTTTTGGTGGGTAAACTGCTCGTTTTTTCAGTAAGACCTCATAATGTGGCTGCAAGTCCTGATGTGTGCAATTTGCTTTTCAAACAACTTTTGCTTCAGCTTTATATCAACTTTCAACTCATGTTGACTGACACATCGACATGCGCGACACTTGAATTGTTATGAATATGTTGTTACTATCGCGCAATCGGACTTTGCGTAATTTTGCTTATTTTAGTGGAAGCGTGGAAGGATCTGGGTATTTAATTTTTAATTAGGCGATCGCCTCCTCTGCCCCGCGAGGCTTTTTTGGTCGACGAATATGTTGCAAATGCGAATCTGAGAGGCTGTTAAACACGGCGCACTTTGTCCAGCGGCCCTCTCTGTTGACGTTTGATGTTATTTGCAAGTTTTCGGCGATCCAGTGAGTTTCAAGCAATTTCCGAATATTTATCAAGTGTGGCATGCCACTGCAGAGGAGAAGGAGATAGAGGCAAGGTCCCGTGGTGTGTGTTAGTTAGCGAGCGGAGAAAACTGATAAAAGTTGCTGTAATATGGAAGCTATTTTCTGTTTGTGCATCACATTGGTACATTCGTTAATTATGTGTTTTGTGTCTGATATTCATTCGTCCCCTAAAAGCTTGAGGCCACTGCTGACTGAATGTATATATGCCCCCTAGACTAGGTTATGTACATGGCTAATGTCATGTTTGTCGCTGATCGGAAGTTTTGTGTCTCTTGCTTGCATGAGTGTGTGTGTGTGTGTGTGAAAGAGGGAGAGAGAGAGAGAGAGAGAGAGAGAGAGAGAGAGAGAGAGAGGGCTTTTCCTTGGAAGCGGGTAAATAACAACCAAGACTCCACCAAAGGGGGGTTGGGGTCAGAATGTGGGGGTTCAGTTTGTGCACTTGTTATTGATAGCTGACTTGGCTGCAGGCTTCTACTTTTACACATTTACTGTCAATCAGAATTGAGGGAATCAGCCAAAAATGCTCCTGGAGTAACAAAAAGTTACCAATATTCTGCAACAGACAATAAGAAAAAATACTGCTCCAATAATGACTGACCCTGAGTTAACAGTTAGCCTAGTTTATTTTATTGAGCTGCTTTTGTATGCTTTTGTTATTGTATTCCTTTTATAAGTGTCATTGTGACTGCAGATAACTTAAGTACTGATGCCTATTATCTGTGAAAACAAGCCTGCATTCAGACTGCTCTTTTTCATATTTGATTGGGTTCATGATTTTATGAGCTAATAGTAGAAATCTTGCAGATGGACAAGGCTTTCACATGTATGTGGATCTCCATGGCAAAAGGAAGATTTTTAACTCAATTTATTGATTAATTTGTAAAATATCATTAAAGTGAAAACACTTGTTTCAATTTCCTGAAGCAAGAGTCAAGATTTCCTTGTTGACCGACTAGTCAGTTATTTGACTCAGTCAGCTTCAGACTTCACCTGCACTGGCTGGGTGGGTTTTTCAAATGACTCAAGTTTCTGCAGTAGGACATTTGACATCGATCTGTAATTCTATTAACAGTTATTTGATAAGAGAAAATCATGTGAGATATAGTTCTTAGAATATAGAAAAAACCCAGTTCTCTGGCCAGATTAAAAGACATACAAGCTCACTAAGACATAATGATTTACTGTTACTATCCTAATGATTTGTGTAGAAAAAGAAAGCAAGTTGTCATTTAGTGCTAAATAAAAAGGAGATAAATTATGACCCCAGAATGCAATTATTGTATGGCTGCAACATTAAAGTTTCGGGCTAGCTTAGAAAGATTAATGTCAAAGTTGCAAGTCAATAAAGTCTGGTGAAGTAAGTTTAGGTGGGTTTTCCCCTCCACCCCTGCAGCAGGTCTGAGACAAGCATGTTCCATCAAGGCCTCCAGCTACATAATAAGGAAATGGAAGTGAGTTTGTCACAAGACAGAGCCTTTGTTGCTGCCAGTCACTATGCAAGTTGAGACCCATGTGTTGATGTTTGCTGCTCTCTGACTATAACAACCCTGTGAGTGATGGATTGGCTCCTTGGGCTTTAGCAGTTTTAATTTCCTTCAAAGATCAAACATTGAAGCAGTAGTTGAAGTAATTTGTGCTCTTTTGCACCTGTTTTAAGACGCAGTGACAAATATAGTCAGCGTGTGTAATTGGCCTCATTAGTTCTATTGAACTTTAAAGAGAGAGGAGAATTTGTGAAGGGTCAGAAATGAAATACATGCCCATGTGTTTCCTTCATATGTTAATAAATAACATCAGAGGCCTTTTGAAAATCAAAAATATTGATTAAAAAGTTGACCAGAAAAGTTGCAGCAGTTCTAAACAGTCAGGAATTTAATTTTTCGGATATTTTTTCTTTATCTGTTAGTGATTATGTACAGAATTAAAATCAAAGTACCTCCCACTTGTAAATATTTTTTTCACAACCATAAACTGATGATTTGTATTATTCTGGTGCCCAAGCATTCTTTACTGCTCTGCTCTCCAAAATATTTTCTGCCAGGTCCATTGAGCCAGCTTCTTCTCATTAACTTCTATGCATTGCCTTACATTACTTCCATGCCCCTGTGGTTGCAGGGAGCACGTTTCATGTTTGCCTTTGTGATTGAGTGAATGTGTTTGCCTGTGAGAGCTTGCACACATGCCTGTTTGTGAGATGGTAGATGTGCGCGTCCACATGTGTGTGCCTGAACTCATGGCATGAGCCTGTGTGTTTGCGAGAGAGAGAGGGAGAGAGAGAGAGAGAGAGAGAGAGGGAGCTGTTTTGAGCCTGAAGGGAGGTCTTCTCTTCTGAAAATCCCCCACAATTCCTTGCACCTCTGCGGGCAGTGGCAGTGGTGGCGGTGGCAGCAGAGACGGTGGTGGCGGCAGCAACAGCAGGCTGATTTCCATGAGAAAAGAGCATCAGTTGGGTTAATGGGAGGGACAGCCCTCTGAGGGGACAAATGGTAGTTAATAACCAGGGAAGAATCGGAAAAGCTCTGATCCCTTTCTTTGTACTTCTTTACCTTCTAGAGGCAGGGATGGGTTGGGGTGGGTGGGGGTTCAGAGAAGATGGGTGAGAGAACAAGGGACACTGGGTTCATGCTAGAATGGATGTTTTTTGCTGAAGGGCTGCAATAAGATTGTACTATTTGTTATTTTCTCAGGACAGCGAGAGAAAAAAAAGCTAAGAGCCTGAGAACTGGAGCACAATATGGAGCATTACAGAAGAAGTGTGTGCGTAAATCCAAGGAGTGCAGTTTGTGTATTTTGCACTTTTTGTGTACTCACATGTACATGTGTTTACATGCATGTGTGTTCGGTGTTACTGGATGAGCAGGGGAAGAGTTTATTTATTTGTGATATGGGAGGTTTTACACAGTTCAGGTCACTTTGAGAGAGGGATGTCTGGAGAGGAGGAGCGCGAAACTGAATATACTGTATGTATGGTGTGGAAAGAATAGAGTCTAAGAGAAATGAGGCAGGAATTCAGAGATAGATACGAGAAGATAAGCAAGTAAAAAAACTTAGAACAAGTTATGGGTCTAAAATCCATCCCAGCATAACAGTAGCTCCACTGAGTGGTCATAATGTTTCAGAATCTCACATGCATAACCTAAGTCTAAAAACTGCTATTGAGGTGGTATGTCTTTATCATAAATGGCATCAAATGACAATATTAACACTGTCTACAAGTCACAGCTTAGTCAGATTCCTAGTCTTTTTTATTTATATAAAATAGACACTGCACAGTGTTTTTGTCAGTTGCTATTCCCGACAGTCCCCTTTTTGTATGTTTTAAAGTGTCTTAAAATGTGTTTTAAATGTGGATCGTGTGTATTATTGTTAGTCAAAGGAAAATTTCTGTCACTGTTAGGGACTGACAATAAAGTTTATCCATCAGTCCTATTCTGTAGTCAGATATTTGCTGTTTTTTGTCACAATCTTGCTAATCTAGAGTGTGTCTTTCTGGGCAGACTTCATGTGCAGGTGCTTCTTGTACATTTGAGGAAAAATGTTTATATTACTTAAAAAAATGACTTAGGCATATGCTGTATTTGTATCATTACTGAAATTCAGGAATACCAAAAATGTACCTTGTACTTACGTACCGAGTCTTATTCCGCCTTACTTGGTTTATGATGTTAATAATGAAATGACATGGTTTTCATTTTTTGGGGGTGTTTTTTGTCTCTGGAGCTTTAAAAACACACAGTTGCTCAATTTGGTACACTTAGGGGCTTTGTCACTGGCTTACCTGGTTCAATATGACCAGTAGCTTCTGATGGCTAAAGTAAGCTAATGTAAGCAAACTTAAGTTAGCTATTGCTGTGTTTTTGACACTACTGTCAGTGCTGTTACATTACTTTTTCCCTATGTTTAGTATATACTATTATTTAAGCGATAATTATATTGTTTTTAATAACTATAATTATAATAATTATGGCCAAATAAAAGTAAAAACATTTCTCAGTTCAAACCAATACTAATACAAGCTTATGATGGCCAATGTCAGTTAACATAGCTTACTTTAAATAGATTTTGCTGTGCAATTTATATTGAGCCAGTTTGCTGATTTTTGTGAGTGTTCTTGTGCTAGCGTTACACTATGCTTTAGGATTCAGCATCATCCTGATATTGCCAACAGAACTGCTGCTGTAATTGTATGCAGTCTGATATTAATATAGTCCATGGTTGATTATGTCTGTGAAAACCTGCAATGTATCACAGAGTCAGTTTTCTGATGTTATTAATCTTGACTGTATAAATTTATCATTCATATAGCAAATGTAAACGCAATGGGTTTTTGTGTTTTTACTCAGAATCAAATTTCAACACTAACTTTTGGTCTACATGTTTTTCATCTAGTTTTTCGATCTCAGTGGATAGATATTTCTCAGTTCTTGTGTTAAAGACTAAAATTTAAGAGAACCCTAGTACAAGATTATTTGATTGATTTTTTTTCTTTTACAGTTATGACTCCTCTCTACTTGTACTACTAAAGTATATTAGCAAGCAGCTGATAATTGCTACAGTATAAAGCAAAGTTTACACAGACTTAATTGAATTACTCAAATTGCAAAAAGGAAGACAAGAAAATTCAAGGTAACAGTTTTGTTTTCATCTTTCACATAAATGTACCTGAATGTTCTGATTGTTACAACACACTGATGAACACAGTTACTCTTTATCAATAAAATTAAAGGGTTCTTATTTTTATAAAGTCTAATGGACGCAAAAACATGCACAGCACATCATATTGTACCTTATTACAGTAAACTCTGCACCATATACATTAGCTACATTTAGTTGGCAGCTGTGACGGAGAGAAAAATGATGCTTTGCTGTGTAATACACTGATTGAAAACAGACATATGAATGTAAAGTGCAGCACACACTCACACCCTCACACATACAAACACACACACACACACACACACACAGCCACGCACACACACACACACACACACACACACACACACACACACACACACACACAGCCACGCACACTCACTCACAAACACTCACTGACACATACACACATACTCACATACTTATACACAGATATTTACAAGGCTAATTAAAGTGAAAGGAAAACCTTCAAATTTTCATATGTTTAATTCATAGAAACAAAGTAATAATACAGGCACACATGCTCTCATTTACTCACACTCTTTTTGGACCAGCACACATTCTTAAGGGCCCTGCAGTATGCTGGTCAGAAATAGTAAGAGGATGCTAGATGCTTGAACCACATACTGCCACTTTTCCTTGTGGATCTTTTCTAGGAAGAGCGGGGCAGCTGTGGCTTTTCAGAACCTAGATTCATCCATCAACCAGCACCCATGGTTTACACCACACAACACTCACACACAAGACACACACACATACACACGCACACGCATGCACACACACACACACACACACAGACACATACACACGTGCACGCACACACACACACACACACACGCACACACACACACTTTCTTCTCTCTCTTTTCCCTTTCTCCCCTCCTCCCTCCTTTCTCCTTTCTCCATTTTCATGTATCTTAATTTTTCTTTTTTCTTCTCTCTTTCTACATCCCTCTTTCTCTCTCACACTCTGTCCACCCATCCCTCTCTGTTATGCCCTTCATCCTCCTCTCCCAGACTGAGTTTACAGCCCCCAGGCCACTTCCGCCAGGCTGTCTGCAACAGATTTATTAATAGGCTTTTCTCTCTCTGCAGTAAACACAGCGTTGGTTTAGGGGGTCGTCTCTCAGACCCTGATAGACTTGCACTTAACCTTAGGCACTGACTGACTTTGGGATTGAGGAAAGTCTTTTGGTTTCAAAGATGCAGAAGATAGATGGACTGCTGAAAATAAGGTCGGAAACACAGCTGACTTGCAGTAAGGGATCCAACAAGTTCTGCACATAAAATGATATTGCAGTTATTTTTTATTTTGATTCAGTATTTTGTATACTTTGGTAAGGTGAGAGGACAGGCTGGCTGTCGAGATGTCATGTCATAAGGTCATTTTTGTGGATTTATTTGTAAGTGGTGCAAGCGTTGAGTGTACAACTCAGCTTGCTTAGCCACTGTAGTATTCTACAACAACTGACAAAATAGTTTAACTGCAACATCCATTAAATCAGTCTGGTTTGGAGCTTTTTATCTTTCTCATGGTCCATCAACAGATGAAGTTTTTCTGGTTGTAATGGATGTTTAGTATTTTTTCTGAGCAAGACTTTGGGTCCATTTTGGTCCAAAAGTTGAGATTTCAAGTTTCTTCTGAAATCTGGAAAGCAAAATATCAAAGGAGCTTTTATAAAGCCCAAACCCACTGAAGTTACTTTTGCTTTGACTGTCAAGCAGTTCATTCTAGCTCAGCACATATGCAGTTCCCTGTGAGAACAGTGACAGATTTACACTCTATTTTTTGTTATATTTGATTTTTTACATTTTTCTTTATTTTTTAAGAGTTAAATAAAAGCAGCCTTCTCATTTCTAGCTGGCCCCTGCAGGTCTTTGCTGGCTGACATGATAACATGTAGGGTTTATCAGCTGTAGTTATATAGCTAGTCAGGCTAACATGGCTCAATGAGATGGTTAAAAACCGTGTCTCCAGCTGAATTTTTGAAGGAGCAACCACACAATAAATTCTGCTTTACTTTGTCTTTTAGTCACAGTGGTTAAAGCTCAACCTTATTATTCTTATTTTTTTATAAATTTCATAACATTAATTACCTCAAACAATTGTCTCAATGTCAGTATTGACCTTGTAAGATTCAAGATGATTTAGAACAGTAGATGGCATATTGAGCCTTTTTTTATCCATGAAATGGAAAATTTTGAACAATTAGGTAGAAATGTTCAAATTAACACCTGCATCAGTGTGTTTCATCACAGAATAGTTGTATAATTTACTTCACATTTAACATGAGCTTGTTTTAAAATGAGAACCCTGTATTTTAAATTTTCTCTCAAGAGCTGGGTCTAGATTATTAGTTTTGTGCTAAAAAACTGAGGCTACAAGTTCCAGGCAGAAAGCCAACATCTTTACTAGTTGCTGTTGGTAGACATGGAAATAAAGAAAATGCTTGTTACAAGTTTAATAAGGAATTTTGTTACTTAGCTTACATACTTAGCCTACAAGCAGACTAGAGTTCAGCTGGGGTTGCTGCAATGTAAATCCCTGAATCAAATAAAGGGCCTGATAGAACTGTTAAAACCGGATAGCAGAAAATTGATAGCAGTAACACAGTGGATGTGCTAGTCATGAAGTGGCTTTTATAAACCTGTAATCCCATGAATCATTTTTTTGTATGATATGCTCCTTGGTTTAGGGAGTAACACTGGATGAGTATACTACTGTAGAGAGTAAGCTAGTGAGCCAAACATGGCAACAATTCTGGCATTTGTTTTAGCAAATACATACACTGTTTAGTCTCTTTTACAGTTTTTGTGTTTTTTGTTTTGGGAACGCTGAAAAATTACCACCACCGTCCAATTTTATTTGTGTATGGATCAGGCTGCCAATCTCTCCTGAATACTAGCCCTACTCATGTGCTACAACAAGGAGTCCAAAACTCTGGTTTAAACATTTGCTTAGCAATAACAGGGCAATTGCTATTTGGGGGAGAGGTTTAAAGAGTACTTAGTTTCATGATCAGTTTCAAGTGGGCAAGATGCACCTATTAATGAAGATTATGTGATAAATTAAAAGCTCTAGAACCACTATGGATGGTAGGATAGTTTTGTAAGTTACATTGCCAAACTCAAGAAGAAATTTTTAATTTCTTCTGAGGAGGTTTAAATAGAATAATGCCAGCAGGCAGAAATAATTTGTATATCATCTGTGGTTGTCAATTTGACAAAGTCAAAAGTAAAACTAAATATTACTGCTTAGTCCTTTCATGACTTCATATGTAGCTGTAAGACCTTTCCTCGTATAAATATCAGAACAAAGACTTCCCTTCATCCACATGAATCATTTGGATTTTTGAAAAAAATCTTTTTGAGCAGTAGAAATTATTCAAATTTATTGTGCTCCAAGGGGAAAAAAATTAGGACATTTTAAAGGGATCCATCCTCATGGACATCAAAATGGTTTATCATGTTAAAATGGACTAGTAGTAAAGTAGTTCTAGAACAACTGGTAATGCATCTGCAGACTCACCGAACAAACCATGACTAGCTGCTTTGCTAAACAGACATGCAGGCCTGAATGCTCAGTGAATAGAGAGGAAATGTCTTCAGCACTGTATTGTTATCCTCTAGGCTTTTAAAGATGGATCTTTCATGTAGTATGGAAATTTCTTTGAATGTTTAGGGATTGTGAGCGATGATTATTTTTATTATTGAAATAAGATCAAAATGTGCTAAAACACCCAGCACAAGTTTCACCTTGGTTGCCCACAGTGGCTTTCAGATTACTTGTTTCGCATGACTAACAGTGCAAACTTATTTCACTAGTATTTCATATTTGTGAAATTATGAAAAACAAAAGTATTTTCACCATGGCAAAGCTAAAACAAGTATTTTTAAATGAAAAAAAACTTGAATTTTGATTATTAATTAGTAATGATAATTATCAAAACTGTTCAGGAATAATTTTTGTCAGTTGAGTATTTGATTAGACTATAAGGTTGACTGACTAGACTTTTAAAATGTTTGTATATATTTTTATTATTAATCTATTATTAATTTCGAATACCTCATATGGTTTTTAAGCTGATAAATTTGTTTTTTTTGCAAATTAATTTGTTTTTTTTTTTTCAGATCTTATTGTGTCATTTTTTTAACTGGGAGATGCCTTCCTTGCAGTAAATAAATAATTGTTAAAATTCAATATTTCAGTGTAAGTGTACTTACTCCCTTGCTGTGTTACTGTTGTAAACTAAAACAAAAATGAAACAAGTACTGAGAAAAAATTTTGAAACCAAAATGAAAAAGATGACCTTCAAAAGTCAAGCCAAACTGAAACAACACTGCCTTGTTGCTAAACTAATTAAAATCAAATAATAACAAATGGTATTTCATTTCAGTTGTTTTTTTTAGCAATATGTATCAGGTTTATTTGTTATCATTTTGCAGTACAAGGTTACACAATAAAATGGAAATTGTAGCCCATTAATGCTACACACACAGTATTTCAATAACAAGTATTTAGTAACATATTTGTAAACTTATTTGGAATTTATACATAAACACATACTTCTGATAAATTGTCCTAACAAAAACACAGTTAGCATACTTAAGAAATAAAACAAAATAAATTAAAACTAAAGCTATCTGAAAAGTTGTAACTACACTAAAATTTGCAAATACTGTCTAAAAACTTATAACTAATTGATCTTAAATAATTATAATACTAATTAAATAATAATAATAAAAGTTAAAATGAAAACAAAATTAAAACTAATTGAAAATTCATAACAATAACCTTGCTCCCTCATGTGAGCGACAGAAAAGCTTGTAACTCATCAGTAACTGCAACACAATTGCCATTATGATAAATTTTTTTAAGCACATTTAAAACCAGCTAAACATGCAGCCAGTGAGGAGCCTGTGTCTCGCAGAGATTCAAATAGCTCATGGTTAGAGGGATCATACCAGAATACTGGTTGCAACTAACATTTTTATTTTGCTATGGATTAATCTGCCTATTGTCGTCTTGATTAGTGATAAAAAAGCTAAACAGAGACACAGTCTGAATTTTTTTCAATTTGTCTTATTATCTGTTCATACAGTAGGCTGCGAAAAGAGAAATTATTCTGCTACATAGCTATCATACGATGTAGCCGAGGAATGCACCAGTTCTAGACAGTCTAGTGTGCACATGCAGAGAAAGAGCTAGTGCATGCCAAAGTGTTGTTGAGATTCAACACGTGACTCAGCACAGAGTTATGTGTGTGTTAGTGGCACAGTAATATCTGGAATATGGACCCGGTCTGTCCAGCCCTGTCAAGGGATACCGACAGTGAGTCAGCGAATGGGATGAAACTTGATCCACGTGGAGAAAGAGAGAGAGAGTGTAACTCTTGACTCACACGCTCACTCACACATACAGCTATGGAAGAAGTGACAGATGATTGCGCTGCTCCTGATTCATACTTAGGATCAAGTAAGAAGTGAGTAGAGGGAAATTGGGAGAAAGCAGACTGTAGCCACGGTGTCTGATGACACATCTCTTCTTCCTTCCTGTGAGTGATTTTTAATAATGCCTCCACTACCCCGCCCTGCTCAGCAATCCCTTACTCACTAAATAATGCCAAGTAAAACCTCTAACTCCCTTGATAGACAAAGAAATTTCTCCACAGCTCATGTTAATGTTAACTGACTGGGGTGCAGCTGGGGAGATGGAGAGCACATATCAGTGGCACCGGCATGAATTGAAACAAATGAGATGATTTTATCCAGTGATAAACTGGTAGCCACCTGATGTTTGTTTTTGAGAAAAATGGTCCTGAAAGATGTGTGTCTCCCGATGTTAAAATCTAGTAAGCAACATTACTCCCACTAGTAAATTATATCACTGACAAGATTGTGTTGCTTACTATGAGTAAATTATGTTCCTTACTTGACTAGAACACTGGTTAGAACTTTCATTGGTCTTTACATGAAGTACAATGTAAAGGAATTGTTTTATATTGTAGCCTGCCATTATTGAATGCATAGATGTTATCTTCAAAACTATATACTTTAAACTAGTGGATTGTCTTCAGTTGAGGAAGAAGTAATCATATACAATGCCGGTTTGACACATAGCCATTTTTGTAATTCGTGCTTGTTTGAAACTGGGCAATTGCTTGTCCCCAGGTATCGCTGCTTTCAGGGTTGTTCGAGTGTCGGTCATAGCACATGTTTGAAGCATGTGGCAGTTTGGAACACATGTCCATTTGGAGCAGGCTGACTGATTGCTTGGTCCACAGCAGTGGAGCTGCAGTATTCTCCAAAACAGTGCATCCAGTCAGAGCCACACTCAATGTTGCCTTACGCCAAGTGTAAAGTCAATATGATGACCAGTTCTTGTGATATGCAAAAGAAAATCACTCATACATACAGGCAGAAATTCCCTCTTACAGTAAAATGATGCTGCCACTGCACAACAACTCTAAAAGCATTAGGGTGGTATGACAGTTTTGCAATATAAGCTGTGCTGCTGCATTTAAGCAAAATTAAAGAGCTGGCTTGAGTAAACCTTTTTGGAACATCAAAAGAACAAAAAATGATTGTCTTGGTTTGGTCTAAAAATGTTCTATGCCTAAAAGCTCAGTATTTTCAGGAGTAGTGGCTGAAAAACAGATTTGGACATATTTCAATAGCATTTAATTATGGAAAGATCCACGTTGGGTGTAGGGAGATTAATGTTGAAATTAATCCAGTTTAATAGAATCTGGTAAAGAAAAAAATTGTTTCTGCAAATTGTAGATCAAAAGTTACAGGCCAGAGCACAAATTTGCTGACTTACTGTCCCCATCAGAACCTCCACCCATTCATTTGTTTTGCTCATCGGCCCTCAAACCATGTTTGGCATTTTAACCTCAAGCCATGGATATCAAAAGCTGTTGGCAATTTTGTTAAACTAAGGTTGTGTGGACATTCAGTTTATTACATGATTTTATATATTAGTGAATAATCTAGTATACATATATGATACAGTAGAAGTTAGGCCTGCACGATTAATCGTTTTAAAACCTTGATGTCGATTCCCTACATGCGATTTCATTTCTAAATTACGTCAATTATTTTTTTCCAAGAGCCAGCGGCATGTGTAAGAGTTGTAAACAAGCGCTCCAAGGCTTCTCCCTTATCCAATGACAAAGCGCCTTTTGGTCACGTGATCCACGGCAC
>JAPZDZ010000002.1:1002158-1016651 GCA_029783805.1 Acanthurus tennentii | reverse complement strand
AGCCATCCCTAATCAGAACCACAGTAAAACCATGGTAACAATCAAACTCTATGAAAGTATTTCCAACCAGCCTCTCTTTAAGTATGATTTAGCACAAGTGAATGATTTCTGGCATTAAAAAACATCATCAGCATGATGTAGGCCGCTTGACTCATATGTTATCTACCAAAAAAAAGGTTATGCTGGCACCAGGAAGCAGTAGGATACTCTACAGACTACCCTAATATTACTGAGTACTAGACTAAATGTTACCTTAACTGATCAACTAACCTCTGAACTATCACCTGAATTTGAAGTGCACGTCAGCTTATTGCCCACAGCTTTACTGATCTGGTTTAGTCTCATGGAAACTTGTCATCAGAGCTGTTTTCAGAAAAAAGCTGGGTCAAACCAACTGAATATTATCTGCTCAGACACAGGAACAGACACAGGTAAAGTAAGCTGGTTAGCGTGGTAAAGCATTTAGCAGCTGAAACAGCTTAAGTGTTTGTTTTTCTTTTTTAAACCCTAACCCTAACCCCCTACAGGTAGGTAGGGACCCAACAAGAGCCTAAAGAGTGTGAATATCAAACTTCCATTCATCAAGTGGACATGAAGGATTTTACAAAGTCAAAGAAACACAGCTGATTTATTAACTTAATGAAGTGATGATCTTGTTATTTTGCACCTTCAGACTGTTTTGGCTACCTGAATAAGTATTACGACTTTGGACTTAATATTGCATGTTTGTCACAGTAAATATCATGTGTACAAGTGTGGAGACAAGAAATTTAAAAAATATTCATGTTTGTTGTAATTGCAAAGGCTCTGCTCTTTAAACATGTTGGGTAGAGAGAAAGAGGGAGAGAGAGGGAGAGAGAGAGAGGGAGGGCTGCTGGCGTGACGCCCACTGGCACCGTGCCCACATCTCCGGCTGCTGTGGAGCTCCGTGTCACGGCCAGGACTCCCTGCCAGAAGGGCTTTCCCCAGAATCACCTCTGTACACACACACACACACAAACACACAATCACACACACAAACACACACGCACACACACATGCACGCACGCATGCGTGCACACATACACACACACACACACACACACACACATACACATGGACTTCTCCACACTAAAAACAACATGCCTTACACTCAGTCATGCTGCCCATGTCTTAAATGTCAATATTTTGCTAAAGCTCTGCCAAGCAAACAGTATACCCTGTGCTGAGGGTCTGACTTGGCAGTTTTTTGACTGCATACCAATAACAGGGGTGAAGTTTGCTTTAAATGTTGTCTGTATAAACATGATGAAAATATTAAAGGATTACAGGTTATGAAGTCATTGAAATACTAATTTACATACTACTACTGTCCTCCACTTCTTTTATTTTTTGCTGCTTCATACTTCCTCATTTTAGTGAGCAATTACTGTACTTCCTAATTATACATATTTATCTGACAGTTCTAGTAACTAATTAATTTCCTGATATAAACATTAGATTTGTTTATAAAATATGACTAATTATATTGTTTAAACAGTATGTAAAATCTACCTTAACCAGCCACAACATTAACTAGAAATGTTGTATTGTTTAGTATTTTTACATAGTGCTTTTATTTTATCACCTTACATTATCACTCATTAGCCTCAACCCATACAAAAATAATTTTTCAAATGCACTGAATTAAGGAGTGTTAAAACTTATATATTAAGCTGTGATGCTTTCCTTACAGGTCATATAGACAACATATGCATGAAAACAAATAATTAAAAAAATTTTTTTAGAAAGGTAAAGAATGGAATTCTTCATTTTCCTGAAAGAGGTGAAATAATTATTTAAAAATTATTACGGGTCCAAAATGATGATAAAGTTTACTTTTGAGCGAGTTTACTGACAAGATCTGAACTCAGTAGAATAGTAGAATAATTAATTCATAATTCAGTGATGTCTTGTGTCGTCATGGACCTCTGAGGTTTGGGAGTTGCCATAGAGTTAGTGTATAGGTTTCTCATCTGAAACTGATCATAAAGTATAAAAATGCAATACAGCATATCTTAACCAACTACATAACAGGTAACAGCAGCAAGAGTCCTTACAGTCTAAGCTAAAGTGTCGTTACTGGTTAGATTGTCAAAAGTAGAGAAATATTAGGTTCAGTCCCTGAATAGCTACGTTAGCATTAGTAACAGTATGCTAGGTATAAATGTTGTCCATATGGCCTTGGAACTCAACTTCATTTTTGTAAAAAAGAAGAGAAAATGTTATTATAATCATGTTTTGCTAATGTGATAAGTATTTTTTTATCGCATAGGAATGTCACATGGGACATTTAAATAAATCATATGTTACTTGGTAATAACAATAATGGAATATAATATTATAATAATGTTAAATAAAATTCCTTTAATGTGGATTATTTACATATTAATAAATAGCCCATTTTGTGAAAAAGTCTATAGTCACATGTGAATCTTAGGGTCTTATATTAAACAGGGTTATTTTTAATATGTGTATTAAGCCTTTACTGAATAAGATCTGTGTAGAAAAATTACTACATACCCTATTTGAACAAGTCAAATGAAGTCAAATTTATTTCAAATGACAAGCATAGATCTTTAAAATCATGCTTAAAATTCAATTTGTGAAGACCAGCAACTGAGAGCAATTCCCACATGAGCAAGCACTTGCTGACAGTGGCAAAGAAAAGCCCTTTTAACAGGCAGAGACCCTGGACAGATCCAGACTGAGACGTGGGCGGCCAACTGTCGAGACCGATCGGGTTAGGATGGAGAGAGAGAGTAAGAGAGAGAGAGAGGGAGAGAGATAGAAAGAGGTAGGGTGAGAAATAGACACAGAGAGAGGAAGAGAGAGGGAGGGGAGGGAGAGGGAGAGAGAGGGCAAGACTGAAAAAGAGAACAAAATAAATGGGGGAGGCAGAGATGCACAGAAGCAGCAACACAACAAATACCACAATGGTAGAAATGGTGCCAACTATAGTGACAGTGCATGACAGTAAAAATGTATTTATTGTGTAATTTGCATGGTGTCCAACACAATAAGAACAATGTAGACTTTTAGCCTGAAAAGTTGTAAATTAGATAAAAGCAGAAATTTTTAGCCTTTATTTGTAAGGACTTCTCTGACACCTGCCAGCATGTTGACGATGATTGGTGGTTGATGAGAGAGATTCTTTTAAGTAAACCACCCCAGCTGTTTTCTTTGCAAATTAAGGCAGAGAGACGCCCTGTTGGCTTGTTTGTGGAGCCAGTTAATTTTCTAATTAGTCTCCACCAAACCCCAACCATCGTTAAAGGAAGGATGTGTGTTACCCAGATGTCCCCCTCAATATGATGGTACTAACGGGAGCTCAGAGAGGGGGAGTCAGAAATCAAAAGAAGTGAGGATGATGTTAATGATACTAAAGACAGCTATGGCACTGTTAATTATGACAACGGTACTATATGAAATCTTTGCTAACATGATGTTGCACTGTGATATGTTTGTAGATGATGTGTTGCAGTGTCTGCCAGCTTTTACATTCACATTCACTCAAAAATACTTGAAGCCCTTTTTTAGTTGGTAGCTTCTTAATGTGTCTGTGGAGACCATTGCAGGAGATGAAGGAACGGAAAAGACCAGAGGGAAGAGGAAAGGATGAGCATCCTAATTAGGCTGATTTCTTGGTGTTAGAATTGGCATAAAGAAAGACAAAAAGAAGGAGTGAGAGGTGGAGGGTTGAAAAGATAAAGGAGGACACTCCCTGTGCAGGCAGGGAGAAAGAGAATGAGTGTGGAATGAATGGGGGGTCGAATTCAAGAAAGGGGGTTTGCTTGTCAATATAGCAAGAGGAAGTTTATGTGTCTTTTTTTAGGTAGTTTTCCTTATTACACATTTGATCTACTTTGACAATAATAACATCAATGATATGATTTAATGGTGCTAAAGGCATTTTGTCAAAATTGATCCCGATCAGAGTTTCTTACTTGTAGTGTTTGTTACACATGAGGTTATGTTAAGGAGCTGTAGATGGCGTCAGCTGTCTCCTTCTCACAGGTCCAGAAGTTGTTTGCAAAAGACTTGAAGAGACATAATAGAGAGATAATGCATTTATTTAACAGAACTGACATGCTGTAACAATACTGTGTCAGTCAGATTCAAACTTCATAGCTCCTGGAGATCACTAATCCCTGAAAAAATGTGCTTTTGGTTGTCAGTTTGATGAAATAAAACGTTAAATGTACTAGTTTTTATTTCAGTTGGATCAGTTGTTCTACATGTGCTTTTTTTAAAAAAATGTTTGATTGGGTTTGAGTTGAGGCCTGGCCGTTCATGTGGGAAAAATAGGCAAAGACTTGTTCATGCATCTGTGTGTGTGTGTGTGTGTGTCTCAGAGTGTGTGGCCTGCGGTCTCATTAACAGACACATTCCCAGTGTCAAATAGGCCGCGTGGACTCAGTGTCACCCCAAACAACCTGGCTGACCCCTGCATCCTCCTCACCAGCTCAGCACAGTGCAGACGTAGCACACGCACACAAAAACACATTCACACACACATACTTAATGTATGTGCCTGTAGTGGTACTTGTTTTGCTGCCTTCATACTGAGCTTTTATATGTTCTACTGTGCACGCCTGCGTCTTGCAGCACAAACATTTGTGTGTTGAGGCAGTTTTACAAGATTAACAAGTGATACCATGGTTGATGTTTTTAGCGCCACCATCGATGTGTTCCTCTGTTGTGCCGCAGATGGATGATTGATGCTTATTGGCTGTGACTGTACAATTTCAGTAGAAAATCTTGTTTTGGAGCTCTTAAGATGTGTTTGCAGTTCACCCTGAGGCATATTCTGGAAGTTTGTCCCCTTCACTGTGTGTGTTTAAGCTGTTGCATCATAATTTAATTTTCATGCATTTTATTGACATCAGTGACATGAATTGAGGAGCTTATGCTGTGCATTTTGCAGAGATCACTTGTCATTATGAACTCATACTAGAGATTGTTTTCATTGGATTTTCTGTTTTTTTTTCAAATGAGGCTGTGTGCTGGTGTAGTTATTTTTTGATATGTTTTTATACAATATTATAAGCAGTTGTAAATTGTTCCAAAGTTGTATTATCTCATTTATTATCTGTCTCATGTTTGGAAACACAAATTCCATAATACTCCTAATGGGCATATTGGTGCTAATTTCTAATAAGCAAAGTTCACACAACAGAGGTAGAGGAGGTTGTCTATGAATAACAGTGTTAACATTGTGATCTCCAGCTCCTCCTTTCCACGTGTCACAGTATCCTTGTGAAGATACTCAACCTCAATATGCTCTGATGAGCAGGACACTGCCATGCATAACAGCTTTACCACCAACGGTTTGTGTATGGGGGAAAAAAAGGGCAAATCTCATTGGCACTTTGTGTGTTAAGGTAGAAAGGTGCTTATAATTGCAGTGAATTTGCTATAATCATATTAATTTATTCCAAATAAAACACTGTGCTTTTGAAATGACAGAGATCCGGTGCTTTTATAAAATGGGTGTGAAGATCAGTAAACCTTTTGTTAGCTGGTATCTAGTCACTATTGGGTTTATTTGGCAGAAAATGCACATTCAAATAGGAAAAAAATCACTTAATATAGTCTTTAAATGAGGGTAAAACAGAGACAGTTAAGGGGGTTTCTGTCCTCTCTCACTGCCTCGTAACAGCAGGGTGAAGTCAGGAGAAGCAGGCAGCGCAGAAATGAAGGTGTTCCTTGTGACGGTTAGACGAGCCCTGCCTTCTTCCCCCTCAGCCAGACCACAGCCTGGGCTATCTTTAGCCAGGACACCAGGGCAGCAGTGCTGGGTTTATGGCCACATCCCGGCCTGATGTGGATGGGACTAACTGTCGGGATGGGTGAGGGTTTGGCATGGCTGAACTGAGCTCTGGTTGTGGGGAGGGACTCTTCCTCCATGTGTAGAGCTTCATCCTGGGTCAGAAAAACACAAGTAGGAGAGGAACTGAAACTTTGGGGGTGGGGGGTGGGGTTGATGAGGAAGGATGGAGTGTGAGAGAGAGAAAGAGAGGGAACACTGGTGAGAGAGACGAGGGCTCTGAGCTGTGTTTTTAGTGTGTTTTAATGTTTTTAGTCTCATTATGTTTGCTGCCTTTAAGGGTCTAATAATAATTCATTGTTAAGTCATATAAATTGCTTTATCATGAAATCTCACATTGCAATGAGAAACATTTCTTTCTTCACTCTGGTTGATTCTTATTATCAGTGTACTAACTTTTGGTAGACAAAAAGACAGATTAATTGATAAAATGCTTAATTTGCAGGTTTATTGCTTATAAATGTAATAATAGACTGCAGCCCTACAATGCACACTAAATAATTTACAGAGTGAATTGTAAAATGTGTTATGTATTTATTAATTATCGAAGCTAAGGAGTTTTACCCCTTCATATCTTCTTTATGCTGCAATTATTATCGAAAATTCTAACAAAATCAATGCTACCTTGTCTCAGTCTCAGTAAGGATTTTAAGGTAAAAAATGTGCTAGAAATGTTCTCTGACACCACTGAATGAGCCACGTTGCCTTCATCCTCCCTGGCTTCCTGATCAATGTGGTTAGTAAAGCGTGACCTGCCAGCCCCCACCACCCGCCCTCATCTCTCCCTGGAGTCACTTGACTGGTGCAAAGACCCCTGACTCCACTGCTGCAAATGACTCCTGTTTTCCCTCCCTTTTTTGTCATCCTTTATCCCTCTCTCCTTTGCCTCGCTCCTGTCCCACCCTAACCCCCCCGTTTCAGTCTCCATCTCTCCCAGTCTAACTCTACCGGTTCAAATGCTGTATGGAGTATACAGGCTCCTGGAAGTAAAAAAAAATAGGCTTTTATTTCAACATAAAGGATGTTTATTTTAAATTGCACTCAGAAAAGTAACAAGTAACTTGAAATATCAGACCCCTGAATTATAGTTAAAACTCATGTTCCCCTGAGATGTAAAGGAGTGTAAAGTATAAAGTTTTGTAAAATGGGAATACTTGAGTAAAATACAAGTAACTCTTATTTAGACACAGTACCACTTGGGTGAATGTATCTAGTTACTTTACACAGCTGACTGATTCTTCATCTTTGATTTGTCTTACTAACCCTCTCTCTCACGCTCTCAGTCATTATCTAGCTACTTCTATAACCCCTTTTTCACATCTAAAAACATAGAGCTTATTATTGTTGTTGTCACTGTTGTTGTTGTGGTTGTTCTGATTATTTTATTTAACCTTATTTACAAGGATTAAGAATCTGTTTTGTTGACTTCTGTCCCAGTAAGGCCGCTGTAACAATGAGTTGTAAAAAAACAAAGCGCAATAAGGATTATACAAATTATAATAGATATGCAAAACTGTACTCATAATGTAATGAATAATTGTGTTAATTAAAATTTTCATTCAAAACAGCTTTTTAAAATACAAAACAGTACACCACCACAGGATTTAAGCATGTTTAGTAAGTTTTTTTAAAACTTCAAAATAATCACCAAGCTTGAAAACACCACTTTTTTTTAACAATGGGTAACTTGTAGTTACATATTTACTTTTTTAAATTAATACATATCAGTATTACGACTTGTGATACTGATGATGAGTCTGTTGTTTGTAATTAGAAATAGGATGTATTTACTCAGACATCAATGAAACATCTACACCCTCCTTGTGTCTTCATATTCTCTGTTTTAAGTTTAAATGTGTGTGTGCAACATGATCACGTCTCCAGAGAGCTTCACCCCCATAGCCCCCACTCCTCTTCCTCCTCTCCCTTCGAGTGCAGCTTTTGTCACCTAAGCTCCGGACTGTGAACTCACTTTCTATATTTAGTTTGTTCATAGAGTTTAGTCAAGCAGCTTCTGTAGCCACAACATCCTGCTATGTGGATCACAGTTTTGCAGAGACTAACAGCATGCTGTGTTCTGGGTCTAACGTCAGAACCACAAAGAACCTGACAACCCTGGAACCTTTCTCACAAGTTAGACAGCATGGCTGTGGCAGGCAGTGAAGGGGTTAATACTAGTCACTCAGCATGCGGGAGCCATGGCGGGCAGGCAGGCAGTGCAGAGGCTGACCTCTGACCCCGCAGGAAAGGAATGTGGAAGCTCTTTCATCCAGGACAGAAACTAAAGACACCCAGGCGGTTGGAAAGTGGCAGTTCAATTCGGCTTTCAACGTTTTTGATTAGGGGAAGTAAGCAGAGGTTCAGTGTGAATGTGCTGCGCAGTGTTTGTCAAAACTGCATCTGCCATTTTGAAACGAAGCACCATGCTGCAGCATGTTGTTACTTTGTGATCACTGCAGTGACGGTGAAACGTGATTAGTGGTTGGAAATGGCTGCAGTTGTGCTGTTTGTGCTGGTGGAAAAGCCTGGTAATGAGGCACTGTGTGCTCTGACCTATAACCTATTAGACTTATGATGTGTTTGTAATCATGCGGCAAACAAGATGACCAATACCTGTTACTGACTTTTGGGCTGCAACCAATGATTATTTTTGTTTTCAATTATTTTGTAATTCTTTTTTATTAACTGTTGAGTAAATAAGCCAGTAATGGCTGGAAATAGTGGAGAATGCCATCATAAGCTCCTGGAGTACGTGGTGATGTTAAAAAATAGCTTTTTTCATTTATGAACTTTCAAAAAACCAAAATATAGTCAGTTATCTATCATATAAGACAAATAGGAAATCCTAACAATAATCAACAAACTGATATTTTCTTGTGTTTTTTCAACCTTTAATAAGTGCTCATAATTGTTGCAGATTAATTGATTGACTAATCGTTTTAGCTGTCATAGTTAGAATTTATTCACTTATTTATGCATTTAATCAAAAAATTGACCCAGTGTGAATCTGACTCTGTGTTATATGCCTTGTACTCTCTGTTTTTTTGTTTTTGTTTTTGTTTTTAAAGCTATCTGGAATGAAACAGAGTTAGTTATTATTTATTTGGGGCTGGCAAGCAAACAAGTGAAAAAACCTGTAAAATATTTTAATAGGAATTGCTGTGTCTTTGATACAGTTTTTGAAAATTCAAGACATCCATACCCCTTGCTGCCTAAGTCTCTGTTCTCATAAATTTTGTCCTTTTAGTCCCAGTTTCATTTTGGCATTTCTACAGGAAGTGGTGCAGGACAACGGTTAGTCAGATTTATAGCTCACTTAAAGTGGCTGAGTGAGCATAGTAAGCTAATAGAATCATTAGCTGCTCAGCTTTTTGGGCTAATTAGCCAAAAAAATAGCTGCAGTTAGCAGTTAGTTTAGCAACAATTAAATCTGTCTGTCATCAGGAATCCAAATATGATTCAATTTTATCAAAATCAGTGAAGGTTATTGTGTTCAGTGTAGTAATCAGTGAGGGCATCCTTCAGAACACTTTGCTCTGGAAGCATCATCAAAGATTCAAGCAAGCATGTCACTGGACTCAAATTTAGTGGACAACCCAAGAATAAGATGAGGTATCAACTTTTTTTTATTGCTGTCCAAAAAAATGAAAAAAATCTTTATTACAGATATAGTTCAAACGTGTGAGCAAAAGTAAAAGCCAACTTCTACTTGGTATGAAACCAAATAGGAGAAAGTCTGTTTCCTCTTCCTGTAGTGCTGTAACGTGAGTGATAATGAGAGCACTAGATACCTAAAAGCCATGCAGGAATATTTAGACAGTGATGAATAATACAGAGGCTAAAAAATCAAAAGTACAGGCCGCAATAAAGCAGGAATGACATGCTTTGAATACTGTCTTTCTAACCCCATTCTACACTTATTAATCCTCATTAGCAGAAAAATGCTATCACTAACTACTTTAAATTATGAGGGCGAGTGACACCACTCTTACATCTGTGTGTAAGGAAAAAATTAAATCCTTACATGTAAAATAGAAAATAAATAAGTTATTATAAAAGTTAATAATTTCTATTTAAGAGTTCCTTGCTTGTCATACATGGACTCAAGTGTTATTATCATTGCAGTAAGAACAGTGTTTGAGCAAAAGTGCATCTGGAGCTCATACTGTATTACACTGTGATCATAGCTGCAGTCTAATGGTGATGGATTTACTGTACAAACATAACAGTGTGTGTGTGTGGGGGGGGGGGGGCAGAGGGGTTTTATACATGTGGAGTGGCAACACATGAGAGAAACCTCAGTTGGATTTGTTGATTGATACATAATGAGGAACATGCAGTAGCGTGTGAAGTGCTGTAGAGAAAAGATCCTAGGAAGAGGAGGATCGTAGTGCACATGCTGGTTGCTCTTTGAATTAAAGAGATCCACAAGAGAGGTTTTTGATTAATTGGCTGATTGAAAATCAATAACAAAAGTGGTTGGCTGAGAAAATACAGGGAGCCCTCTTGATGATGTTTAGAATCAGGAAAGTGTAGAAATTTGTTGCTTTAAATAATGGTTCAGCCCAAATGCCTTTATTTTAACTGAGCACTAACATGCTAATCATGGGCCTACTAATGTACTCTGCCCTAGCAAGGCAGAGAGCACCTACTACAGAAAGTGGGAAATTAAAAAAGAGTTTTAAATCTGGTCAGTAGCCAACTGCATAACAAAAAGTTCAGACATTACTACCTTGATCTCAAGGTCTCACCCATTGGTTTCCACAGAGACATGTAGGAAACACTAGGGAAGGGTAAACCCCCTTAAAGCATGGTGAAGGAGTGAGATGCTGGATTCAAACTGGACAGAGAGGAATGACTGCATGAAAGTTGACATGCAGTTTTCATTCACTTCTTTATTACAAAACGCACTGAAAGAAGTTGTGTACCAATCTAGATATTTTTGCTTGAGGTGGTATAGTTGGTCAAATTAAATGAATAACACTGATTTAGACTGTAATATGTAATGTAAAGCTTAAGAAATGCACTTAATGAAATTATAGTGGGATTTGAGGGTATGGTTTGTATTTTACACCATATTTAATATATATACAGTATAAACATAATAATAATAATGCATAGGTCAGAATGAGTCATTATGGCTCTTAAAGCCAGAGGGCATCCATGTGTAAAACTACTGCTCCAAATGATCTGTCATGGTGTGTCCTTTGTTTTCAAGTTCTGTTTGGTTTACTACTAAAACTTGACCGTGTGGGTTCTCTTTATTGAACTGTACCTGCCTGCTTGTGTGTGCACCTTTGTGAGTATGTTTGAGCATGCTGGCTCAGGGGGGAGGGTATGTGCACGATGTTGCATTCGGCATGACCAGAACTCTGTGTGTTGTATGTGCTGTTGTGTGCGGAGGAGAGAGGCAGTGCAACACGGCATGGTTCAGGCCAGGAATGTGCGACGTGGGTAGGCTGTACAATAGAGCCGGGCTCCCTGAGGGCGGTCAATGGGACGGGTGTCACCCCCCTGCACCCTTCCCGCTGGGTGATGACCACCACACAACGCTACAGCTGTCAGGTCCTCTTAACCACCACTGTAAACACACATACACTATGAGAACAAACACACATGTCTGTGCATGTACACACTGAAACATACATGATCACATAGGCACGCATGTGCTAAAGTGCATCTTGTGCAGAAGAAATGACATGAACAAGCTCAACTGTTATATGTACATGATTTACATGTGCATACGAGAGTTGTGCACGCCACATGTACCAACCTGTGGATACATGTTTGTGCACTTCTATGTAAACATGTAAAAATATAAGCATGAGCATCTGCAAAAACAAAACTGTCTCTCTAAACTTACTAACAGACCTCTCACAGAGCACAGATAGCACTACATTTGAAGTTACGTATTTATGTGCACACCTTTCTTATGTGTGTGTGTGTGTGTGTGTGTGTATGAGTGCATTCTGTCACATATACATGTGTTTACAGTGCTTATATACACTCTCCATTCACGTGACTGACAGCTAACATTGCCATCAGTGGCGTGTCCACTCAACCTTGGACTTCACTGGTGTGCTAGCTAGTAGGGGGTCACAGAGGTCACTGAAGATAAATAAGGGAATGCAGACATGACAGGAAGAGAGTTCAGTGATCTCTTTGGAACACTACTTAATATAGTTTTTATGGTTTGTTTTAATAAGAAACACAGGTTGGTAGCTATTTTGGAGCAGTTTTCATTTGTGCTGTCCCTTTTTTTTTAGCTGTCGTCAATAATCTGTAGAGTTCAGGTAGAGCTGGTTCTAGGAAGCCTGAGTGTGTGGCGTAAACACTGCTGACCCCCCGTCCTCCCCACCCACCAGTCTCTCTACCCTGGGGGTTGTGTATGTTTCTGTGTTTTCCCAAGGATTACAGGAGCCTTATCCAGTTTCATAACAAGTACATACATGTACACACATTATCAGACACAAAGCTGTCTTTATGTACTCTGCTGTCATCTGAAGACACACATGATGAGGGATGATGCTGTGTAATTACAGTTAGCCTTTACCTATGGTTATACAAGTAAATGTATTGTGGTGTGACTGTGATTGAGAACCATCATTCACAATTTTTTTTTTTTTTTTGCCTATCCTTTGTAGCTCCAACCATGTAAGTCAGACTTGTCATTCAGCTCCCCCTAGTGAGCACAGGGGAAAGTTGCTTTGAAAGTAAAATGAGTAAAATTCAGAAACGACGTGTTGTCACCCCAACCGTGTGAATTATAGGCTGGAGATGATTCATTTTTCACCTGCTTGGAATTGATGTCTATATAATGTGTTTTGCTACAATTTTGTCAAAGCTTTAGAAAATAAATATACTGGAGTAACTTAATATTTTTTTCCTGTTTTATCTCTCCTTGCAGGATGGTAAAAATGCAAAGCAGTGTTTCCCACTCACCCCCAACCATAGCTGTTGGGACAGGGTGAGGAGGAGAGAACCGAAGAGAGAAGGAGAGGAGAGACTGAAGCAGAGAGTGAGAGACCAACAGTGCAGAGACAAAAGAAAGACAAGAAGGATTCAAGCAGGTAAGAAGTGACCTTTATGACAAAAATATGGATAGTGTTGCCAAAAACTTGAAAAGAGTTTGCTTTAATGTACGTACCCTCTATGTCACAACAGATTTTGACTTTCTTTGATGTTTCTGCTGGATCACTGGCTCTTCCTGTGAGTTTCTCTTTTGAAAACCCCCCAACTACTTCCCACGTTGAGCCTGCAAGGCAGGGGAGCCACAAGTGAATTTTCATGGCTGCGGCACTCTAGGGCTGCCATGGCAGCTTCTGCCGCCGATGCCTCACACCGTATTACCGCACTGACGCTGGAGGAAGAGGGACGACGGACCGCCGCCAAGCTGTTTGGTAGCACCGCCCCACTGCCACGGACAGAGAGAGAGAAAGAGAGAGACAGGGGGAAAGAGAGAGAGAGGGAGAGGGAGAGGTTAGAAGAAGGAGAAGAGTTAGAGAGAGCAAGTGGGAACGAGTGTTTGGTGTGCGGGGCCCTGTTCGCCTCACAGGAGAAGCTCCGGCTCCACGCCTTCAGTCACACAGGAGAGAAACCCTTCCATTGCTCACAGCCACACTGTCCCAAGGCCTTCAGCTCTAAATACAAACTGTTCAGGTACTGCACATCAATCACATCACTCAGGTCACATTGTTTTAATGAAAGTATGATGCATGACTTCTTAGCCTTTCAGGGAATCCTCAATGAGCTGCTTCTGAAGGATTTAGTATTTACTTTTATATATACTAAATTGGTGCCAGTATGAAATGTGCCTCTGGCACATTTCTCATAAGAAGCTCTTTCAAACAACTTACACTCAAAACTGCACTTCAGTTAGTCCTCAGTAACATGTGCATCTGCCAGTCTTTTGACCTTGAAATCAAAATAATAAGAAATTCACAAATGGTTTACAAAAAAATCATCAAAAGAATCTAAACTGAAGCTAAATCCAGGAAGCAGTTTATGGCCTCCCATTGTACGTTTCTGCTGCCAGTCAAAGTGTTCTCACTCTGTTGGCAAAGCTTATTGCCTCTGTCTCTTTGTTTTGTCCTGCGTGCACTTGTTCTCTCCTCTGAGGAAGTTTAACTGAGCAGGGCCCACAGTAGCCAGTCAAAAGCATGTAGACTGAAAACAAAGAGTCCCCCCTGTACATGTCTTGCTGTAGTTTATTCAAAGTTTATGTTGCATGGCCAAAAGACTTCGCTCACGACACTGTTCTTTCATCAGTCCTCCGCAATACACCTTGCAGGTATAAAGTGGATCAAATAAAAGGTTGTCAAAGAAAGCACTGGGGTAGACACACACACACACACACACACACACACACACACACACACACACACACACACACACACACACAATGTATAGGCAGGAGCCCAACTCACATTAATTCTAATGTTTCTTTAACTGAAGGATGTGTAAATAAGAAACTGTTTCCTAACATCATCACCATATTTGCTTTAAAGGGTAATAAAAATTTCAGTGTTATATTTAAAGCTTGTTTGCCCTGAGTGGTAAACCCCCCCTATAAATCAATGCCTATGTAAAATAACTCAAGTCTCAAACTTATCAACATACCAGGATGTTTGAAATTTGGTAAATCA
>JAPZDZ010000002.1:972453-985496 GCA_029783805.1 Acanthurus tennentii | reverse complement strand
CAATGTAAATAGTCATGAAAATAAAGGAAAAACATTGAATGAGAAGGTGTGTCCAAACTTTTGACTGGTAGTGTATATTTATGTGTGTGTGTGTGTGTGTATACACATATGTATTTTTTTTGGGGGGGTTGGCAAAATTAGGTTAGGTCTTTACTGATTTCATATGTTATATAAATGTTGTAGGCTTGAAAAGTGCAGATCTGGTGCTTGCCAGTTTACTGGGAGCAGCTTGGGGTTCAAAAAGGGCATGAGGAGTCAAGGATGAAAGTATCATGCCAGAGATTGGTGGACAATGTGCTCTAACTCCTGAACGGCAGCTATCCACAGTGTAATCAACACAGCATGTCACACTCAGTGACCTCAGTTACGACTCAGTTTTAAAACATTCAAATATTTAGACTTTACTCAGATAACCCTGATGACATCATTACATCTACCTAAAATTTTGCAGCAGAATCAAAGAACAGTTTTTGAGTATCAGTGTATTTCTGAAAAATCTGAAACAGCCTCTGGGTGTTTACCTTGTTGACAAAGTAAAAGATAGCATAAATGAGGACGTAGAACGCTGAGCCTCCTGAAACCAGGAAGGTTCTCCACCACCATCGGTAGTCCTGATAGGAAGGAGAAACAACAGAGATGTTTACTACTGGATAATTCTGGCAACAGAAAGTGGTGGTTGTGCAATCATTTGTTACCCCTGATTCTAACCTCATTGTACTCAAAGCGATGCCTTCAATATGAAAAAAAGTATAGTTGTAAAGAAGAGTTAAGCTAATAAGAAGAACTTTTTTTGGGCTAACAGTCTGGATAAAAAAAAAAAACAGTCTGGCAGGTTCAGGTTCTCCTTCTCCATGATAAACACTGTTATATTTTAACCTAATTTCTCTTCAACTTTTTACAACTTCAGTTTTTTGAAAACTACAATTTAGTTTTCACCTTGTTTATTTACATACCCTTAAGAGAGTTACTAAATGTCTTAACTGGCATGATGTAGAATGTAATTTTCAGAAAAAAAGGTAGGCTACTCAGAAATACCATGCACTGGAGTGCCATAAATTAGGTTTCCACATAGCACCTTGCTCAAAGGGCTTTTAACGTACGTCTAATACCTATCATATCAGACTTTCCACTACAGTTGCTTCTCGTGGCTGATTAGCACTTACAACCAGATCCACACTGCTGTCTGTGCTAATGAGCAATGGTCTTTCTCTCCTTAGTCCTCTCTCCATCTTGCTGTGTCTGCACAGGAGACAGGTTTTACCGCACCTGCTTACCAACTCTGGTACATGGGAAAAATGCTCTACTTTGTTGTGTTTCTTCAGACCAATCACAATCCTCAACTGGGGGAACTTGTTTTGGAGGAACATTTACACATGGGGGGGGGGGGCTGTGGCAAAAAAATGGCTAATCCCCCACTAAAAAGAAAAGGCAACAGCTACTGGCATGTTTATGTTCATGTTCAGTGATCAGGTTAGGGTTAGGGAAACCTGCCATATTCAGTATGTAGGTTGGCTTGGAGGTGGTGGTGATTGTTTCCTATAGCAAATTAGTTTTTATGTTTTACTATTAATAGTAAAACATAGATATTGGAAAGAGAGGATAAATGGGGTGAGTCTTCCCTCTGACCCTCCATGTGTCACAAACCTTGTATGACATGTCTCTTACCTCTGTTTACTTTCAGAATGTGGTCATCATTTAAACTCACCGGGCAACATCACATTGCTGAAGCTCAGTTTGACAGCAATTTTTCACACAAGTGTAGATAATATCATTAAAAAACACAAGGTTGCCATATTTTCATTTTTGAAATTTATAATTTCAACGAAAGGTGACAAGTTTGCAGTCATGGTTAATGGCCACAGAATGAAATTCATGCTGATCGTAACAGTTTGTGTATGATAGCTGTGACTATGCTGTTCAATGACACCACCTATCACCTGGAATAGAGCATTTAAAACAAATTACTTTTGCAATCATTTTGATCAAATGTTTGGCATACAACCAAGAGACAATGTAAACTGCAGACTTACAGTACTGTATTCACAGCTACAGTACAGTACAACCCAAGTGAACTTACCTCTGCACAGAGCTGGAAATAAACCATCACAATGCTGATCTGTGAGCAGGAGACCACCAAGATAATGAAGACTAGAAACAGGAAGCCGAAGAGGTAATAGAACTGATTCTCCCAGATGGCCTGAGGGTAATGAACATTCACAAATTTCTATGATGTTGCATGTGAGGACCAGACCAATGACTTCATGAGTTATTTATCTTCTAAATGTAACTACTGTCAGTTGCTTAACAATTCTATCTATGTGAAGTTAGAGACAGACAAAAAATTTAGATGATCTGGCTTTGCATTAATCAGAATGCATTTAGAGCAGAGCAGTTGTACTCACACTGAATATGAAGAAGAGCTCAATGAACATGGCACCAAATGGCAGGATCCCAGCCATAAGGATTCTAGTGGAAAGAGAACATAACATTTTATGGCAAGAAAACAAGGTTCAGCTCTAGAGTCCAAATGCTACACTCTAGCCATCACCCTTTCCAGTTACTAGTGTAAAATGAAGAGCAGATTGTAAGTGGAAGAAAAGCAGATTGCTAGACTGGTTTAACACTCACCCCACAAACTTGTTCATGTACCAGCGCTGCTCCGGAACCTGCCGAGGGATCTGGTTAGTACGCACTGGGTTATCATATGGCTGCTTGCGGAAACCAAAGTAGTAGCCAAGGTAGACCAGGGGCATGGAGATACCAAACCACATACACAGCAGGGCCAGCATTGTGGTAAAAGGAACCTGAGTTGGGGAGAGAAGAGAGAGGGGACACAGACAGACGGTGGTCATTCAACAGCTGAGGATGGCAAAGACAAGTCAGTCACTGGCTGTGTACTTCTGTATGGTCTCTGCTACCATTGTAGTTGTACAAATGCAAAATGACAATTGGCACCTGGCTATGAAGTCACATGCATGTGGCAGGTGATAAGGATGACTAAAGCTCTTTGGAAACTTTTAGATTTTTTTTTCCCCCTGAAAGCATGAATCATAAATGTGATATATGATTATATGCCAAATTCACACCTTTTTATCATGTGCACCTGCGTAGTGATACTCACCGCCCCGGAGGAGTGCTCTCCCCAGATGAAACAGTTGAGGATGAAGCAGATTCCAAAAACCACTGCCGGGTACAAAGTTGCTGTCTACAGTGAAAACAAAACAAACAGAAACCTAAGCCTCCCTGTCACTGCAGAACTAGAGTAAACCAATTTAAGCCCCCCTCCAATTGCTAGAATTGTACTTTTACACACTTAATACCTAAAGGTTTTTCACATGAAGCTTTGAAGGTCTATTATATGATGTCACCAACCTAAAAGAAGATAATTTTGACCGCGGGATAATTTGTGTTTATCCATCAGTCAGATTTTGTGCACACTGTACATGAATGCAGCTTCAAATTTGTCAGTACAGCTGTATTATTTACACATTAAAAGTCTTGCTTGAGGAACTTGAAACAAATACTTGTTCTGCAGAGTTAAAGAAGTGGCTCATGTGTAACTAACTCAGGAGTGATGTGACACACATCTTTTTATGTTTAGGATTTAACCTATTAACTTACACAAAAGGCTCCTTTCTTCCACCGATGGCCCTTCAATGTGCGGTACAGTCTGCCAGCAAAGTAACCACCAAACACACTTGGGGAGAAACATTTACAGAAAAAGCAGTGTGAACAAAAAAAATGAAACAAAAAAACAGACACTGTATCTGAAAAAATTTGATGTTTTTTGGTATAATATTAAAAATGATTACAAAGGTGAATATAGCTTACCCCATAAACATGAAGAGGAAGCAAGCAGTGGTCATTAAGGCTCCTCTACTTGACGGAGACAACATGCCCAACATGGCAACAACTATGACAGACACACACACACACACACATTTGTGTTAGCTTGACCAATACACACTGGTGACAACCAGAGGATAATGCAAGCCATGATTTGATTTTTTGTTTTGTATTATGAAGCCACTTTAATAACATTTAACTAACAAAAAACAGAACAAAAGAAAAAAACAAAAAAAATGATCGAAGTACTGTTGGTTTAACAAAACTAACCTACAGATATGCATTTGTAAGGGCACAGAGAGAAAAGATGAAGCGAGATACCAACTGTGGTGTAATTTATGGAGCAGAGGGTATTAAAACACATGTAGAGTGATGTAATAAAAAAATATCTGCCATTACCTCTTTAAAAGTTACACTAAAAAAAGTCTTATTTTTAAAGCTGATTCGCATGTCACTACTAGTATTTGCTTCTTTACAATGGTGAATGAAGTAACACACTAGTATTTCTGGTGAATGTCAGGAATTAAAATTTTATCAAAACAATGATGACTGGCGTGTTACTGGAATGCTAAATAAATCAGAGCAAAAGAAGCCAAATTTCAGCTTTAACTTCACATATAATAGCAATAATGAGGGCAAAGCAGCATCACTGATCTTATTAAATGGAACGCTCTGTGGTCCAGCTCAGATAAGAACACCAAAACAGAAAATCTGTGGCATGCTGTTTACTACTGAACCTTTCGGCAACACTAATCATCCTCCCTTCATATGTCTCTCCGCTGCTTTCTTCTGTGTATGTGTGTATCCAGCTGGAAAAGGAGTCCATTACAGGCTGTCTACAATTGGTTACTGATACATTTGTGCTTACCCTAATGTTATGGTAGATCATCTATAATGCTTTCAAAATGACAGGCATCCTTCAGATTTTGTGCTGCAGTTGTGTTTCACAGCTTGTTTCTGCATATTTGGCATTTAACAGACTTGTCTTTACTGCTTCTTTTTATAGTATAATGGGAATTAGAGTTCTTGCACCTTGAGAACATCTCTTTGAAAGAATTATAATGAATACTTTAGCCATGTGGGGGAAAGAGAGACAAAGAATCTGGTGGGACAAGGAAATATATGCTCTGTCCAGCTGTAAAGGGGATTAATGAAATAGAAAAAGACAAAATAAAAAACAAACTCACAAATGACAATGAGGACCATGCAAAAGAGCTGAATCCCTGAGCCCAGTAGAGAGCTGAGGATCATGGGATACTGAGGCGGCCTGAAGACATCCCCGTGAACATTTTTCCATCCTGACTCCTCCATGGTGTCCTCCTAGTACAGAGTACAAAAAAATGCAATTATGTGTTCAAATGTATTTATTTAATTAACCAAAATAACCCCAAGCTAATTTCAGTTACACTTAAATCAGTTACCTTAAAGTTCAATCACTCAAATCTACAGGATTTCTCAAAAACATTATATGCATTCTTTCACAAAAGCCTTCCTGAAACCAAGCAAACTGTCTAGTGTTGGGTGTGTATTTTCTTACGATATCATCCTCTCTGTTGTAGTTTGCAATGTCCTTCCTCAAGGTCCTGATGATTATCATACTTAGAATACCTGAGAGAGCCAAGGCAGGAAAAAAGAACAGTAAGACAGAAATCTCAATATTTCATATCTATCATCAAACTATGGATTTTTTTTTCAAAGCAAAAGACCAATGAAATGTTACAGTTTCAGAAAATGTGCATTTACTTCATATAATTTGTGCCGCTGACCTGATGATTTACAGCACTTGACTGTGATGATATGGATGCTGATATGACAATGGAACTGAGCAAGATTTGTTAAAAACTGGACGTACCAGACAGAAAGAAGACGACCACAACAGAGTTGACAATGGAGAACCAGTGAATCTGGACATCACTCATGGTCAGGTATGTGTCCCATCGAGACGCCCACTTCACTTCACTTTCCTGAACAGAAGAGACAAGAGGCTGAGCCATCTTCTCTTTACATCTATTTAGTTTTGTTTGAGGTCCTAGAGAACCGAAACAGCTAGTCAAAATTCCTTGTTACTTATTTTAAATAAACTATCAGTTTTTTCAACTTTAACCAATCCTTAATTAATTACAGACATTTGGGTGGTTGTAAGAATTTATTCAGGGCTATGAAGTGTAAAAACTCCAGTGTAAAGATGTTTCAAATAACTGAGAATCATTGAGAAAGTAGCAGTCACTGACCTCCCAGTGGACAGAGTAGGTGAAGAGGACCTCATTCTCCTTGGTTGGGTCAATCTCCTGTGGGGCAGAGCCACTGGCCTCAGGCAAGGTGCAGGTGTTCTCGTTTTCCACAGCCTTCAGATCTGAGATTTAATAAATACAGAGTGAGTATAAGAAAAAGCAAGTGATAAAGTTTAATTTACTAACCACTTTGGATGTGTGTCTATTGTGTGTCACTAGAATAGTTTTTAATTACTTTAGATCAGAACACAACCTTAAGCAAATCTTGAATGTGTGGTGACACCTACCATCTACTTTTACACTTTGTGGTATGACCTCAAAACGCACCACCCTGTAGTTGTGAACTTCCCCCTCTTCTAGTTTCTCCTTGTGGAAGTACAGGATGAAGGACAGGTGGTTGTGCAGATAAAACTGTGGAGGACAAGAGAGAAGACAATAATTGGTACCTTTAAAATTATGAGCACATTGACATACAGAGTTGGCGTTGTTGGCATTTGTTATGCTGGGGTGCTGGTACACTGTGTCTAAAGTTAACCTTTGGACTTACCAGCCAAGGATCTGGCAAATGAAAAACTCCACGAACCAAGAATACTTTCTAATAGCCAAACTTCATACTTGGCATTACCTTAGTATCCAATTGTTTTTTAAAGAAATTCTCCATTTTTTGTGGACCTGATGGACAGGAGTGTAATGAAAACAATGCAACAGAATTTAAAAAATTGTGTGTGTGTGTATGCATATATATTTATATTTATTTATACACGTGCACACACATGTAAAAAAAAAAAAAAATACTAACAAAAAAAAAAACCACACACCCACACACACATATATATATATATATATATAAAAAAAATAGTGAATGGGAAATAATTTTAGTATCTGTTTACTAAAAATGTTGCCATTAAAGAACATAGGAAAATAGAAAAATATGGAAACCTTTTGAGGCCTTTGCAACATAGATTCCTAAACTACAAGGCAGTTTTGCGTGTAATAAGAAGTCCCTCTTAAAATATGTACGTGTTAAACTTAATACACACAGACAGTAGAAGACAGACACGGCATGCCCAAAAAGGAAACCACAACTTGGTAGAAAATGCTGAACTCAGTTGTATTCGTGGAACTGTTGGTCCTTAAATGCTAGTGACAGCATTCATTGCTTCATGGTTTTCCTCATCATTTAAAAAAACATAGAATAACTGCTCTGTTGCTTAGTTCCTACTTTTTTTTCTTTTTTCAATTAAATTGTTCTAGAACAGACTTCAAAGTTTTTCAAAGTGGATTTAAGTAGTGATGTCCTAAGATAATTAGACTTTAGGACCAATTTTAGTTATAAACACTGCATATCGGAACACCCATAAGCCACCCCCACACACATATACTTTCAGATGGCCTGTACTAAAATCTACAAATCTGAGCAGGCCACATTATGAGTCTATTCATATTGAGTTTTAGCTATGGTAAGATCATTGTTCTTGTTTTACTTTTCATCCTCTCTCCACCTTTAAACAATGTAACAGGAGAGAGAGACACTATGTGCTGTAATATTTACCTTGTTGCTGTCAACAAAGCCCAGTCTGTAGCCATGTTCAAACTGGATATCCTTCACCACATCCTTCTTCTGCTCCTCTTCCCCTCCTGCTTCTCTGTTCGGGTAAAACTCTAACCTGGTGGCTACTGGCAGGTTGTCTGCAATACTGAAAGGCACAAAGAGGTGTTCAATTAGATTTGGTTGTCATATTAAACATTGAAAAAACATCTTTAGGTGGACACCTGGGTTACTCTTGGGATGTGATATGAGAGAAGTACAGCTGCACAATACAGTTTTTGTTTTTTAGCCCGCAAGAAAAACCTAAAATTACCTGTTACTTATGGCTGATGTTAATAAGATAATCAACTTTGTAAAAAGAAGTTAATAACCTGTAGTATACCTGAAAGAATAGTTATAGAATGCTACATGTGATATAACTTCATAACTAAATTTACTTGAGTATTATTTACAACTGTCATCTATGAGCAGGAATTAGAGTTGCCACCTTTGAAGCACCCAACTGCTTTCCATATCGGACAATAGAAACAAAGAGGGCTTGCATCACCCTCCACATATCAAAGTAATGCAAGTGACACATTTGTTTTTTTTTTTACATAAGAGTCAACTAAAACTACAAAAAGTTACTTAAACTGTTTGCTGATTTCACCATTGGCTGCCAAGTAAAGAGCCAACTGAAGAGAAGTGTGGCACAAAGGATGCAATTAAAACTGTTAGTAAAATATCAACACAAGCACATCCTTGACAGCAGCATGGAACACTAACAAACCACACAATCAGCAAACATGCTGTAAATGGATGCAGTTAATACTGCATCTTCACTACCTGACCCATAATTAGCTGCTGTGAATGCAATCAGGCATCACAATTTACTTTACTATTTCTTGTCGTCAGCTTACCTAATGCTTTTACACGGTTTTCTTTCAGTAAAGCAATTAAAAAAATGATGCATGCCTTGGTCTTGTACAGTGATCTAGTCAGGAAAATGAGATCTGGACATAAGCAATTGAGATAAAAATTTAAAATTTGCAAATGTATTTTTGGTAAAAAAAATTGAGAAAATTTTAAAAAGAGCTTTTATTTTGAAAGAGTTATGTGCTTTTATTTTGAAAAAAGAGGATGTGCCAGTGAACAGGTGGTATTGAGACTTAAAAACAGGCTTTCGGTGAAACATATATGTAAATCAATAGAGAAATGGATCAAAGCAACACCTGTTTGAAATTGGACTGCTTGATCAAAGTTAGAGCGACAGAATTCACTCAAAATTTCAAATTCATCAAAAGACTTTCATCTATACAAAAATATTCAATTTTTAAGCTATATCGGGTCAATTTGGGAAAAAAAAGAGCTTTTATTTTGAAAGAGTTTGTTGCTTTTATTTTGAAAAACAGGATGTGCCAATGACCAGGTCAAAGTGTGATGGACATGAGTATCGGCAGCTGTGTGGTGATCAGACTTAAATGCAGGCTTACAAAGAAATGTACATGTAAATGAATGGAGAAGTAGATCAAAACAACACCTGTTTGAAATTGAACTGTTGATCAAAGTTAGAGCTACAGACTTCAGACAAGACTTTGATTTTTATAAAATTACTCAATTTTTAAGGTATTTTGGGTCATTTTAGGAAAAAATAAGAGCTTTTATTTTGAAAGAGTTTGGTGCATTTATTTTGAAAAACAGAGGATGTGCCAGTGAACAGGTCAAAGTTTGATGGACATTAGTATTGGCAGCTGTGTGGGGATGAGACAAAAATGCAGGCAGACAGAGAAAACCATATTCAATCCAATGGGGAAATCCATCAAACCCACACCTGTTTGAGGAAAGACTGGTCAAACAAAGTTTGAGCTACAGACTTTATCAAAATTTTATTGGATCTTGGATCTATAAATCTTGTATTTACATGCTTTTGCTATCTTTTATGGTTTTTGAGTTATCACAGTTTTAGTTTTATACTTTTCTGCGCTGTCAGATTTTATAATGGGTGTGTATTGTGGAATGTTCCGGTGCTTACAGTGTGTCATGTGACCGGCCCAGTGGGAGAGGGGAGAAAAATGAGAAAACAATTTTGGAAAAACTCCTCACAGATCCCACAAACTTTTTCAAATCTACACAAACTTTTCATATTGTAGTAGGGATGGTTGTACTCTTTCATCCGGCATAGGTTTGAAACCAGTCAGACTTTTACTTTAGACTGCAGGGGCATCAGTTTGACACAAGTCTCTTTTTTTCCCATTGACTTTAATGGGGAGAGGCCGACAAGGTTGTGTTGCAACTCCAACTTTGAGGGCTTAAAAAATCCAAACGATTCGAAACTATAACAAATTAGGTCTAAAGTTTTTTTAAGCATTGTGTCCTCAGTCATCTATTAGCTTTTGAAAGTGCTACCATATACGCCCTTGTAGTCTATAATTTTTTTGTTCAAAGTGAAATTTTGGGAGTCAATTTTATTTTGAAAATCAAATTGCAGACTTCCTGTTGATTTTAGGTCAGGGGTTCCAGCGCATGACTTTTAGGCCTGGATGAGTTCTACAATTCGGCTTTGGTTTGGTCTCTCTATTACATTCCCGTAAGCGGCAATGGCTATTTGAAATATGCCTAGATGGCGCTAGAGAGCACATTTCTTCACTTTGGGGGCGAGTTTTTACATTTTTATCAAATTTTTCGCCAGCCCTGGTGTGCATGCCAAATTTGGTGAGTTTTTGAGCATGTTCAGGGGGTCAAATTAAGGGTTAAAGAGACGTAATAATAATAAGAAAGAAACGCTACAATAACAATAGAGCCCTTCTCCCTGGTAGGGCTCGGGCTCTAATAAAGCAGAGAAAAGGTATGGAGTTCCTTATTCCAAATGCTGAATTTGTATTTAATAGCTGATCCTTGGAATTCTCACCATGTGGGAGACCATGGTCAGGCTGAGAAAACATATTAAACTTATCAGACTGATAATAGAAACTTTAGAGGCAGCCAAATCAAAATTTAGTACATTTTAAAAAGACGAAATACCGTTTAGTCTACCAACACCAAAAGGCCTGGAAAACCACAGAAGACATCTAACAATGGATAATCACAGAATTCTCTCCTTGGTTAAGAAAACCCCTTCCCCAGCTCAAGAATATTCTGGAGGAAGTTGGTGTGTCATTGTGAAAGTCTACAATCAAGAGACCCCTTCAGGAATCTTAATACAGGGTTTATGAAAAGGTGCAAACCACAGGAAAAGCAGGCTAGATAAGACTTGGCCAGGAAACATTTGAAAGAACCTGTCCAGTTCTGAGTTAGGGGTAGCAAGATATGAAAAACTATTAGCCATTTAGAATACAAAGCTTAAGAAAACATAAAAAAAACGTACATATCATTGCCTCTTAAATTAATGTTAAGTGTCAAGACACTGCTCATGCAAACGTTAATTTCAAGGCCTGTGCACAATTACATTACATTTTCGTAATTGGCAACATGATTCATTGCAAACATTATTAAAACTACATAGACCTCTTTCACCGGGGATTTAAATGACACATTTACAATTTGATCTAGGTAGGATGGCTAACTTATGATGTCATTCTAAAATGTATTAATGACATATAGCATCTTGTGTTCTAAATCCATGGCTGAGGGTGATGAAGGCTTAGATGTAGTTGGTAAAGCTGGGCAACTTAAATTCCTTAGTTCTTACCTATCTGGTGTCAATCATTTTTCCCCTCTGTCCCTGTTGAACATGTTTTACAAACTGCAATTGTGTTGTCTTCCTCTCAAACTGCAAAAATTGTCGATGATGTGCTTGGCTCTCTAGTTCTACCAAGGAGCAGCAGTTTGATGCCATGAATGCAGCCACCTTTGTTCCTATTCTTCTTTAGTACTTCTACTTCTGTTTCTTCTTCCTCTTTGTTGGTAGATAAAAAACTAATTTTAATGGTACATATTGAAGTGACGATGGTGGCACCGCAAGGTTGGCAGCCTGTTTCAGCAGCTCCTGCTCACTACTGACTAATATATGTCATACCCCCAAAAGACAGTTACCCCTCTACATCATACTACAAAATACTTAAGAAAAACAGCATTGATCATGTATTATATATTCATATATTAATTAAATTTAGACTAAAGATACTGGGGTCAAAGCACAAAATACATTTCTCAAAAAGATTAAAATGTAAAAATGCAATTTCTGCAAAAAAAAAAAAAAAAAGCAAAAAAGATGTTAAAATGCAATTTTTTCAAACTATAGGGCATAGCCCTGGTAACATCCATAAGAAAGAGATACTCACAGGTGAACATAATACTCCTCCTGGATTCTTTCAGCAACCAGCTTGCTTTCTTCTATGCTGAGTTTTTTCTTGTTGCACACCATCTCACATTTCTTGTCCTTGTTCATTGCAACACTGTAGAGAGTGTTTACAATACGGTCCCCACGTAACACCTCACCTACAAAATTAATCACATAAAATATAAAAATTATTTTTTTTCCTTAACTGTAAAATATAAGGTAAAATTGTTTTTCCTGAATGGGATGAAGCCATTTTAACTAATGAAATATAGAAAAACTTCTCTGATCACATTTTACAGTATGTCCACAGAATATCACTTACCCAAGTTCTCTCCCTTGTAGACAACAGAATTTGGCTTGCAGAAAGGCAGAGAGTAGTATTCATAAGGAAGCTGGGTACGGGAGCTGGTCAGCTTCACTGCCTGAAAAACAATAAACAACCTTACTGACTGTGACACAGAAAAACAAAATAAACTATAGCGCAAGCAGTGATTCTGTGTTGTAGCCCTGTGCCTCAGAAATAGTGAGCTGTATAAGTCAAAATTGAAGCCAATCAATTTTGTTTAAAAAAGGAAACCAATCAAACTCTATGTTCTGCGTAAAGCCTGTTAAGACTGCACTCAGAGTTTTTGCATTTTGTGCCCCCTTTGATAGATTTAAACAAAACTTGGGGAGACTGTTTTGAAAATAGCACAATTTGTCTCCATTGAGTCTAATCAGGATTGCTCAAAGGTAACTTATGCAAATATGTGATAGGCAACGTATCAAAATATATGGCAACTCAGATTTGGTAAACACTAGCCACATGGGTATGCACATCTAAAAAGAAATTATGCCCACTGAGTTTTGAGATACTCTTTTTTTGGGATATTTTTATTGGGTATTTGTGGAAGCCCAATAGACTGGGCTCAATGCACTTCAGTAGACCTATACCCAGGCATGGCCTAAAGATATGTAGTCAGACTTATGACATTAAAAGGCCATATTATGCTTTTTGGGTATTCTATTCTCTTTTTTTCTGTCATATAGTGCTTTTTGTGCATGTAATTCAATTCAATTCAATTCAATTTTATTTATATAGTGTCAATTCACAACAAAGTTGTCTCAGGACACTTTACATATGGAGCAGGTCTAGACCACACTCTATAAATACATTTAT
>JAPZDZ010000002.1:959098-972353 GCA_029783805.1 Acanthurus tennentii | reverse complement strand
CTCACAAGATGTCATCAAAATCACTTTGTCCCTTTAAAATCTTTCAGAAAATGATGTAAGTGTATCGAATCGTATCGTGAGCTGAATATCATGATATATATTGTATCATGAGCCGAATATCGTGTATCGCATCGTATCGAGAGATTAGTGTATCACTACAGCCTTAGTTTTCACATGACCGGTTGCTTAAAAGCAGCTTTTCACTCAAATGGCTCCTCTTAAGAGGAATCAGGGCTTAAAGTTAAAAAAAAATCCTAAGCCTGAACTTTTTTCCGGGGAGCCGGGATGCAGTGTATCCAACGCATACACACTATAGGCAATTTGGCAAACAACTTTTTGGTATTGTGCTTGGCAGGGTACAAGATGACCTGCAGTTTAAATGTGAATTTTAGAAAGTAAAAGTAATAATGTTATAGGAACATGTGAAACTCAGTCAGGCTAATTAATTTAAATTATTCATTTAGCAACCATTTAATTCAGTAAAGGGCAACTTATACAAATATGTATAAACAGTTACAGAGCAATAGTGAACTGTAGATAATATTGTAATTTTAAATTACAACATTTCCATCGTTTTTGTTCAAAACAAACAATGGCAAATTAGGTTATACAAAATACAAAATAGAAAATTAACAAATGCAATTTAATACACTAAACTACAAGTCAGTTCAATTAACAACAACAACAACAACAACAACAACAACGTCAACTTCTGAGAGCACAACAAACAGAAACAAGTATAGTAATTGTGTCCACAACCGGACACTAGAATGCTAACATTCTCTGAAAATTTCCCTTTTTATACTAATAAAAACGGTAATGAAATGTAGGTCCTGGTCAAAACAGTTACTGTAGAAGCAAAGTCTAACTTCTCACCTTTCCAGCAATATAACGTTTTCATTATTTCCTTTTGCTCTGTGCTCACCAGAGTTGTTTAAAAAACGCCGCTGTTTTGGCCATTTGCTACTATGGTCCACAGCCGGACAAAAATTGCTTCCTTCAAAATAAAATACTGTGTACTCATAAGAATACAGTGTTTTAGCAGTAAAGTTAAAAACATCACAGAAACTTCAGTTCAACGCAATTTAAGTGTTTTTACTTGCTTGCTCTTATCACAATCACTTTAATGTTGTAATTAAACATTAAAACAAGTGTTTATGACGTAAACACATGAAATTTGACACGTAGATTACTAAACATGTATAAAATACATCAACTGATGTTTAGCCGGTGTTTGCCCAACGGTTATGATGGGAAAATACAGTAAGTCCATCTCGGCCGAAGTGTCCGATTATGGACCATAGTAGCATGCTAGTGTCCGGTTGTGGACTCATATCTGACCTGATTTCGGTGAAACAACCATTGGCTTGGATGCTGCATTTAAGACCACTCGGAGATAACTTTCACGCTACAGGTTAACTTGGCGGAGAAAAACAAAGTGTGGCATATTGTGACTATTTGCTGAACACTGAAAACATATGCAGCAGCAATTTATACTTATTTTCGAAGATGAATATATGTGTAATTTCCGACTTTAATGCTGTTCAATGTTCAATTCATTTTCTACAATTCAGAGCCCGTTTTTTTCCCGAGTTGTCTTGAACGCAGCATCAACTGCTGCTAGATCTAATACTTTAAGCCCTAAGGAATTCTGGCACAATGTTCGCTCCATATAAAACTTACACAGGCAACAATATCACATCATTTTAAGCAATCTTCAAGGAGAGCAGAAAGGGGAAAACAACAAGATCCATTTAAATAAATATTCTCTGGTAAAGCTTAGCTAAAATAACAAAAACCCAGAACCTGCAAGCATATTAATGTGTTACAAACAGAGACTGTTTGTAACCTCTACCAATATCATTACTGTGAATTCACGACCAGGCACCATCCTATCTTAAAGAGCTTGTAGTACCCTATTATCTGACTAGGCCATTAAGGTCTCAGGACGCAGACCTACTGGTGGTTTCAAAAATCTCTAAAAGAAGATTGGGAGCCAGAGCCTTCAGTTATCAAGCTCCTGTCCTGTGGAACCATCTTCCAATTTCAGTTCGGGAGGCAGAAACCCTCTCCACATTTAAGAGTAGGCTTAAAACCTTCCTTTTTGATAAAGCTTATAGTTAGGGCTGGCTCAGGCTCGCCTTGGACCAGCCCCTAGTTATGCTGCTAGATAAGCTTAGGCTGCTGGGGGACTCCATGACACACTGAGCTCCTCTCTTTCCTCTCTCTCCCTATATGTTCTGCATTTATGCTCAATTCATGTCTTTTACTAACTTGCCACCTTTCCCGGAGTCTTTGTGATTTCTCATCTCGCAGATACCCATGGACTGAGGTAGCGCCAGGATTGCTGATCTTAGCTGCGCCTTTCGCCGTGGCTCTGCTTGATGCTCAGAGTAATTGTTATTTTTATTATTATTATTGCTAGCATTATTATTATTATTACTGGAATTGTTACTAGTATTATTAATAGTATCATTATTAAAACACTTACATATAGCTTACATACAGTTTAACATAAAGATTTATCTTAGCTTTTGGCCTTGCTTTCTCTACCCTTTCTATCTATCTCTTTCCCCTCCTCCTCTTGCCCTCCCCTTCTCTCTCTCTCTCAACCCAACCAGTGCCGTCAGATCCCGCCCACCTCTGAGTCTGTATCTGGAGGTTTCTGCCTGTTAAAAGGAAGTTTTTCCTTGCCACTTTCGCCAAGTGCTTAATCATGTGGGAATTGCTTTCAATTGTTGGGTTCCTATAAATCTAAAATACAAATGTATTTATAGAGTGTGGTCTAGACTTGCTCCATATGTAAAGTGTCTTGAGACAACTTTGCTGTGATTTGACACTATATAAATAAAATTGAATTGAATTTAATTACTCATTGTTGTAACGTTACGCTCAGTGTTTTTAATATGACAAAATGTTGACTCCTTGTTATTTTTTTCTATCATTCATAAAAAAATATCTGTTTTTTGGTTGTGCACTTGCATGAATATAAAAGAAAACTCCCGCTGAGTTCAAAATCCAGGACCTCGGGTTATCTGCTAAACAATCATCACGTCTTGTTTCTCCTGATCATAGAAATGATTATGACATTTACTTTAATCTTACCTTAATATCTACTGTGTCACCCTCATGGAAGTCCCGAGGTGCAACTCCAGGAACATAAAAGGGCCGGACCATAGGCAACGAGGACAACAGCAGCAAGGCCCACCACGTCTCCTGCAAAAAAAGGCATTACCATATGTCTTACCTCACCAACACTTTATGAAATAGGTATATCCTGAGGTTTGTCAAAAAAAAAAACTGCATGTGTATATGTATGTATGTATGACATGAGCTCTTTTCATCACGCCCCATAAATACTAGATTTAAGACTAATTGCAAATACTTTGAATTTGTGACAGAAGTGCAGACCTTGTCCACCTTTGTTATAAATGAAAAGCCCATGTAACAGAAACTGTGCAATACCCTGAGCAGTTCTACAATTCCTACACTGTGGAATATAAAAATGCATAACAGGCATGTCCTTTAACCCATCACCATTTGGTGTCTAGTGTCATGGACAACGCATTGGGCAGTGCTTTCTGCTCTCCCTCTTCTTAGAGTAGGCTGCTTACCCCTGCTAGCTGTTTTTCAATTTCCTGTTGGCGGGTCACATATTTAACACGTTATTAAGTTTATGAACCCCTGTTTAGGTAGCCCGCTCAGCTTCTTACACAGGGTACATACCATTGCTCCTAAACTGTATCCATGTTTCCTAAAAGGTGTTTTTTTCCTTGCATCCTAGTCCCTCTTATTAAGGATTCATAGATGATGACAGAATCATACAACACAGGACACTCAGAAATGATCGGCTTCAAATGAGATCAAAAGGAAATGACAGCAACTGATGCGAAAAGGTTTTCTTTCTTATAGAGACTCTTCAAGTCATTTTTGGTATCTTTAATAAAAGTTAATAAAGGAAAAATAAATTTAAAAGAAAAACCTCTTAAAAAACAAACAAACAAAAAGTTGTATGTTTTTCATACCCGCAATTAAACAACGTATTTATCTAGGTGGCTTATCTTTTCAGTTGCAGTGTGACACTGCAGGTATTTTATAAACAGCAATAAAATCTAGCATAGCCAGCTGTGGACCTCAATTGTGAATACAATCAGTGAACAAAATCATTGTTAGATTCAGAAATTATTCTTCAGACCTGCCTGAACAACATAAACAACATTATTTTATATTGACATTTCAGTGGATTGACTGATAGATGCAACTAAAGTTTTTTACAAAAAAAAGAAAAAATTAAAGAGGCAAAAACAGATGAAAGTGTGTTTGTGATGTTGAATATTTGCACACACCCTTGCTTAGTAAAGCGATGCACACTAAGACTTATTTGCTCTCTGCTGTTTTCATTATGAGGCAATCTCTGTGTTGACAGGTGGGGAAAAATACTGAGGACAACTATGCTCACTTTAAAAAATTACTTTACTGATCTTAAAACAGATACATCCCTGTCATAGCCTCTGGTTTTGTAGTAAAACCAGATCCAAAGGCTATGGTCATGCAGTAACCTATGTAATGTAACTTTCTTTGATGCTCTACATGTTGAATTTGCATTTGGTGTCTGGTCCCTGGAGTACAGTGCAAAGAAGTGTCAATGCAAGTGAAGGACGCAATGATCAGGCTGAGAAACAAATTAAACCTATTAGGCAGATAACAGAAACTTTAGGACTGGCAACGTCAAAAATTCTATTTTTCATTCTTAAAAAGAGGGAATGCCCTACTGAGTTCACCAACAACAACGGGCCTGGCAGACCACAGGAGACATCTAGTGGATAATCACAGAATTCTTTGCCTGGTACAGAAAAACCCCTTCCCGAGGTCAAGAATACTCTGGAGGAGGCTGGTGAGTCACTGTCAAAGTCTACAATCAAGAAACTCCTTTGTCAATCCAAATTCAGAGAGTTTATGGCAAGATGCAAACCACTTGTGACATTACAGAACAGGAAAGCCATATTAAACTTTGCCAGAAAATATTTGAAAAGCCTGCCCATTTCAACAAGATTCTTTGAACGGATGGAACCAAGATTAACTTGGATCAGAAAGATTTAATGTTGGATAATACTATATTCTTTAGCTGGTGATATCCCTCTGCAACATTATAACACATTTTCTTTACTAGTGTTTCATATCAATGTGAGTCTTGTTCTTAGCCACATTAAACCTACCAGCTAAGTGCAAAGTAGGGTGGATGACATGATTAATATGAACATAAAGTCACATGACTTGTTTCTGTGATTTTATTAAGTTTCCAGTAAAAAACAGGTTGTCATGGTTTGTCCACAGGAGATGCCTTGTGTTACAGTTTGAAGATGAAGAACAAACACCACACTGCTTAAGTGTAGGCAGCAAGCTAAGTAACTCTGTTCTTCTCTGTTCAGTTGGGTGCAGTTTATTTAAACATTAGCCAAGTTTATTCCTAAAGGCCCACATGGCTGGAAGTTTTATAAGTCATTTTGCTAAATTGCTTTACACAACAATCATTGTGTCTTAAAAAATACATTATTTACTTGTTTTTTAGTGGTGGCAGGTAATCATGCAATACTTTGTGGTATCATATCATTACCAGGTACTGGTATAACTTGAGCAGCACGTCTTTTTCCAAGAGTAAGGGGAAATTTTTATTATTTGGTAAAGTGCCTTGTGGTCAGCTGGGCTCCAATTTACAACTGGAATATGCAGAGACCACGACAGCCGTCTAAATATTCTGCGCAGAAATACTTCAGAAAACAGAATGAAAATGAAGTGAAGTGTAGAGCAAACTCTGCCAGGTGAAGCTAGCATATTATAAGAAAATCTGCACAGCCATGGAGACCAAAGCACCCAGCAGGGGGAGAGGTCCAGTTCACTGATCAGCAAGAAGCAAGAATGAGAGCAATGGCATGTACCCACAGATGTCAATTTAGCATGATACTACCTCTCTTGCAGCTCAGAAGCTTAACAGTAATGGCCCCTTATTCTGTCTGTCTAACTTTCAAACAAAATATTGAGGTGCATTAGAGGCACAATAGGACAGGGCAATCAATTATATTTGAATTTGAAAATTTGTAAATTTAAAAATTTGGCTTTAAACAGTTATACAACCCTTCAGCGGCGTTCAGCAATGTTTGTATTTTATTATGTCTGTAATAACCACTGGTAATTCAGGTTTATACAAAGGCAGTGTATTTTCTTTAAAAAGGAGTTCCATGATTTCAGTGGATGAATCATAGAGACAGTATCCTGATTTACAAAGCTGATATGAACCAGCCTTTTCCAAAAGAGTCTACTCTAGAGGCTACTCTATCAAAAGTGCTTCGTCTATATTCCTACTTGAAGTGGGGATGGAGTAGAAGGCTACTCATTTATTTACAACTGTCCATTTTCATTTAAGTTAACTTTACATAAGTTTTATTTGTCATGCAAATCGTTGTCTAAAGGGATGTTAGAAAGCCTATTGCAATTATAAGATTGATACTGGGTGACAAAAAACGATTCAAAGGCGAGCACACGCATTGTGTCGGCATTGTAAGTTATGATATGGTTGTTAAGGAAGTTAGCAATCGTGGCTTCTGACTTCGACAACAATCAAATTAACTGACAATATCGTCCAGTTAAATAGCATAGAAAGTTTTAGCTTACATTATTTTCGACTCTAACAATTTAGCTGATCTGCTGCTGTCATCTTGACATATTTTGACGGTTTAAACTATGTAGACAACATTTCAAGCTGCCGCTGCCTGACTGCGCTGCTAAAAGCTACCGTTAAGCCAAAGTTCGAATACCTGATTTCTCTAAGCTGTAACGTTACAGCAAATGACAGTCAAACAACCAAGAAGGTAACTTTTTATACTCTTTTAGCACAGTTTGATATACAAGAAAAACAGATCAGATTGAATGAATATTTAAGGTAGTGCTTGCTGACGGTCAAGCTAGGTAACGATTGCTAGCTTACTACATCAAGCAGTTAGCAAAATCGTCATATCGGCATGCCAATTGCAGCCAACACCACTAAATCTGTATTGAGTAAACGTTAAAATGTTGTTTATCACCAAGAGTGGACCTCCACTCTGCCGTGATTATGGCATGTTGATTTAATTAATTTGGAAAGATAATAAGAGCGATATTTAGTTTGAAGAGTTCGCTTTTTCACTTACCATAGCCGCGGCCGCCATTTTGAATACGTGTCATTAGTGACGTTACGGAAGTACCAGTAAAATTATTTTATTTGAGACACCAACAAAAGTAGCGCTACTAAGCAACTGAACAATTTATATCATCCACTGTGCTGAGTAAAACAACTATCAATATAAATGGATAGTTATTTGTTTCGGATAATGTCTTCCCATCATAATTTGAAATAATAACCACTTGAGAGTTTATTAATCTCTCAAGGGAGAAATTTAATATGTCACAACAAATGGCAATAAGACATACAATACAAATAGTGCAAACAGTATTTAAAACAGATAAAAGGGTACCTCATTCTAACTATACAGTGAGCGTTCGCTGACCTGCTTCAGTTTCAGCCATTTGTTTATGCGTTAAGAACCTTGAGCACTCTAGATTTCTTAATTAAGCGCTCTAAATGCGCACTGTACAATGTTTAGGCTGGGGAGGAATAAGTCCGTGATTTCTGCTTGTATGCGTGTGTGATAGTGGGGTCTTAGTCTAGTTTAGAGTTTTATGGCTACCGGCTCAAGAGAGCGTTTGAAACGCGCAGTTTTGGTCCTTGGGAAAATGCTTCCGACTGAAGGTGCTTGCCCTCTCAACAGCATCTCATAACTGAGGATGGAGGGAGTTAGCCACGATTTGTTTATGCCGTCCCTCATCCACCTCTTCATTACCACCTCCACACCTCCGGTGAAATCAAGTTTACTTTATCTAAAGCGCTGCTTCTGCTTTGACCAATAACAGGCAAACCTGCGCAATATGTTATAATAAAAACACATTTAGATAGATAATTAATTTTATCGAATAGAATTTATTTGAAAATTTATACCACAGTCCCATTGAACCAAGCATCTAACATATTAGAGTAGGCAGAGGATTTAAGGTGATAAGATAAAACAACAAATACATGCATAACTCTATGAATGTATCTACAGTGCTGGGCCTTGATTCAACAGTGTCAAATGTAACCTCTCCAAGCATTGCATATAAAACTTGATATTAAAACTTCACAATATTCTTGTTAAAGTTTTAGGATTTTGGTCCATATTACTATTACACTTTAAGAAAACACTCTATCCAAAAACTGTTTAAAATAGCAGAATTGTGAGTCCTTTACAAAAAATTATAGAAAAAAAATTTCCTTTGAAAGAGATCATTCCATTCGAGATACAGAGAGAGCAGTAATTTTTACATTTTTTTCTTTGCACATAAAGAAGAAGACCAAAAGATATGAAAATCTTTGTCTACTTCTTTCATTTAGTTTCCAAGTACAGACAAAAAGTTAAATGGACCAGCAAGATTAACAAGCAGTAATATGTTATTATGGCTTCACATTAGAGACTACTAAATAATTGTATTTTAGTTGTGTACATTAGTTTATAAATACAAAGCATATGGAAAATATTTTAAAATTTTATGAATAAAGAAACTACCACTGTAAAAGGCACAGTTAAGGAGAAGTAACAGCATTATGGAAGATATCTCACCGATATAAATAAAGAATTCAAGCATATTCAGCCATACTTCTCACACTGTAATGTTCACAGTACCAATATGAGCTGAACCCTGCAAACATTTCTCTGTGAACATCTGTGTTAAGGTTATATCTTTCTTTGATGAATGCACAATGTGTGTAAGAGCATAACAACTGAATCCAACCTTTTCATGAGGCTGCTGTCAGGTAGCCTAGCATTGTTTGTTTAGAGTATGGCCACAGATATTTGTATATTAATTTGTGTGTGTGATACAGCCATTCCTTAAATCATGCATATACAGCAGCTTCAAGGTGTTTAAATTTTAGGTTCGGGACCGTACAAAAATTATAAGGGGATGAAAGCAGTAGAGTGTGAGGGTCACTTATCTTTTTCTGTTGAGAAAAAAGTAATTAGCTATTTTTTAAGCAACAACAAACCTGTTTTTGTTTATTTTCATCTTTTTCTCGCAAATTTGACAGAAGTACCTAGTCTTGCTGTCTTAAGCGGGGTCCTATATGGGTCCAGTTTTGCTATGCACCCCTTAACTTTAAAACTCAGTAATGTTACCAGCAATTATATCTGGATACATATATGTGTAAAACATCGGATTTAATGTTTTCTGTGCATAATGATGTTGAGATTTGTCCTGCATTACTCTGACATACCTAATATGGGCAATCTTTAATAAAACAAAATTACTAAAATAAAGTTAAAACAAATTTTGTGAGGATAAGCATCATTTTTTTAAGCATAATTTTTCACAGTAGAGGCTGCAGATTAAAACAACACACATAATTGTCTACACATACCATGTATTTGTCTACACATACCACACCCACTGTGTATGTAATTTAAAAGACCGCTGCTAGTGTGCAACTAGATAATTTATAGTCAGTTATGTGAAGATAAATATCCAGTACAGCAGATGCAGTTATAGTCATGGTAGCCTTCTTTATAAATATGCCCTCAGAACAAATATGAGGTAGGATTGTGTTTTCATTATCTTGATTATAGTAATAATAATATCTATCATATTTCCTGTTTTCACATTTTGCTTTACCCACTCTCTCTATTGTGGTAACACATACCATTTTAAATAAAAAGTTTTAACCCTTCCCAAAAATTTTTGTACAGTCCCTTGTTTCTTAAGCAATAGCTAACTCCACGCTGTGATATGATTTGATGATATCACAGCCAAGAGGTGTTGTTTGGTCCAACAATTAACAGATCTCTGGACAACACACTTAGTCATCATATAATCACAACATATCTAGAGCAAGTTATTACTTCTATAAACTGGTTACCAAGTCTAGAAGTATGCTAGTTATAGACTTAAACTATTTTATTAACATGTTCAGAGAGCATTCATAAGCAATTGTTTGTGCAAAGAAATGGGTCCCCATGGCAGTCTGCACTTATTGGAAGGTTGTTGCCATGCAGTGTACAAGCTAAGAGACTTAACTGCCTGCTGCTGTCCTGTTAGCTTAACCTAGCCTAGTCAACCAGTTCAGCCCACATCCTGTGTTATTGATCCATTCAAGTTTGTCACATTTGGTACAGTGGTGTTGTAACAAAAGCTGTCAGGCTGCTTAACTGGACCACAGAGAAGACCCTAACAGCCAGAAGGCGACTGCAAAGTCTAATTTTCTCTAAAATATACACTGCTCAATCCACTCCCTCATAGTTAGGCCACCGTAAAGGTCAAAGGTTTATTTTAAAAAATATTTTTCATCTTTTAGCAATTTAACAGACAAAACTGTGAATTGTACCTACAGCTGTAAATGATTTTCGGTGTCCCACATACATGAAGCAAGCCAGAGCTACTTACACACTCAATACAGAATTGTGTAAAGTATTTAGACAGTTATTTTACCACAGCTTGCAACAAATCAGATTGTATGATTTGTGCTATCCATTGTATAATATATGTATATATATTTTGTCTGTTTGATTGAGAAAATGACAGATAGAGAGATAGTGGTAAAGAATGTGAATGAGATACACTGCTAAATGTAAAAACTGAACTTGCGGAGAAGTATAAATGCAAAAGGTGTGATGAAAAAGTCTCATGGCTGCTGCTGATACTGGCTCTCTGTGGCTGTGTAGAAATCTTCCAGGACACTCTGCAGATAATCAAAGGTAGGGCGGTCCTCAGGCTTGTTCTTCCAGCACTCCAGCATGATTTCATAGAGTTCGGTGGGACAGCTGTCAAGGCGTTGCATTCGGTAGCCTTTCTCCAAGGAACGGATCACTTCTGGGTTGGTCATCCCTGAAAGAGAAGAGAGCAAGGGTGGGTTAAGAGATGCTGAAGAGCAACAAAATGAATAAGAAATATCCCATGAGCTTGGGCTTGCATTGGATGATTTTGGCTGATACACTGGCTTCCTGGCTTTATCATGGCAATACTGGTAGCTACACTGAAAAATCTTAATGACTACTGGACAGACAGCCATGAAACTTTGTTCAGAAAACAAAACAAAGGTGATTTGTTTTGCTAGATAAAGTAAGGTACACTAAATTAAGATGGTAAGGCGGTTTAAAAATTTTTACCAGGAGTTTGACAGAAGTGGCAAAAGTGAACCCAGTTTTGACCAAAGTAGTGATAAACGTACTTTACAAAACAAACAAACAAAAACTTATATAAAGTTGAAGTGCTCATTCAACTTTATTTTACTTTAGTAAAACTAACAGATTAGATTTTAAAATGTATAGTATAAAAGTATAAAAGTTAAAAGTAGCCCTCTGAACGAGATTCTTCATGACATATTTATAACATTCCAGGGCAATAAAACTTAAACTATTGCAACTTCAAACTTATTTAAAAAATCATCTTCAAAAAAATGAACATCAACTTTGCTTCAAAGAGCAAATCAGTTTTCAATGTCAGTTACAGAATTAATGAAGTGAAACATAATTCTCTTTTAGCCGTGTTGTTGCTACTAGTTCTTACTGACAAACATCACATTCCCTTGACGCCACTTTTGGGGTCAAGTCCCCCTCACTTGACTGTTCAGTGTTGATGCATCTTAATGTTGTTTTGTCGTATTTTAACTGTCACTGTAACTGTGAGATATGCACTGATGAAAACACCAAGGAATTGTCTTTTCTTTGTGTTATTTTCCCATCCCTATTGGTTCAAATCAGCCTTAATGTTGTTAAAGCATAAAAATATGATATAAATGATAAAATCAAAATAATTAAGTAGCTGACAATACAGTTATTGTGTTAAAATACCGCAAGTAAAAGTATGAAGTGGCTAAAAAAATACTTTTATGAAGTACAGAGACTTGAAACCTCCTCTAAAGCACAGAATTGAAGCATTTGTACTTTGTTTCTTCCTACCTCTAAAGTTAGCACTAATACTGAAAGCATGTTAACATATACATTATACGAAGTTACTGGCATAGCAGTAACCTTGTTTCCACTGCATTTAGCATCAAGGACAAGCCTGAGAAAAGTTTACATGACAAAATTATATGATGTAAAACATTTTAATGATGTGTTGTTAAATGACAAGAATTAATGGGCAGAGTTTAACTCTGGAAGTGGGATTAACATTGGTATATCAGCTTAAGTGTAAGGTCAGTGCTTGAAATATGAGTGCTGTATCAAAGATCAAATTGGTTACCTGGATATGGTGTGCGTCCATAGCTGATAATCTCAGTTAACAAGATGCCAAAGGACCAGACATCCGATTTGATGGTAAAAGAGCCATAGTTGATGGCCTCAGGGGCTGTCCATTTGATGGGGAATTTGGCTCCTGGTTATTGTGAAAAAATAAAACCAGTCAAATTTTGAGCAATTGTTAACATTTTAATTGAGACATTTGCTGGATCTCACTGCTGAGGAGTTTCCTGCTGGTTACACATCCTCACAGACTCTTACATCTTTTGCTCATTTAGTAAGCCATACAACAAGACACTCTTGTCTTATTTCATTTTATTTTTGTCACTCATGTTGTAATCCAGCATTTCACTAATTTCAATAACTTCCCCTTAAGTGATGAAATGGGAGCACTCACTGTTTTGTACACTGATGAAACAGTGAGTGCTCCCATTTCATCAGTTCTGAGGAATCCGTTCCCCAGTGTCCCAGGGACTTGAGCTTCTGACATCTGGCTACACAATATGTGACAGTGAGTATTGTGTCATACCTTCTCTGGCTGTGTACTCGTTATCTTCAATGATACGAGCGAGGCCAAAGTCAGCAATTTTGCACACTAAAGCCTTATTGACCAGGATGTTGGCGGCTCTCAAGTCTCTGTGAATGTAGTTCCTCTGCTCAATGTAGGCCATCCCCTCTGCAATCTAGACAAATGAGTCAGTGTGAAAGAGTCAAACCATAGTTGGTAATAGTAGCTGTCATTGTCATAAAACTGAACAAAATAGCTTGAGACAGGATGCGTCCATGCTTGCAACACTTCTTTGTGTGTATGTATGTGTGTGTATGTGTGTGTGTATCTGTGTAAATATACAGTGCTTAACAAATTTATTAGACCACCACCCAAAGTAAGGTTAATGCCACAGCTGCCCTAAATTAACAGCATTGGTAATTACCAAAATCATTTTTTATGTTTCTGT
>JAPZDZ010000002.1:939681-958998 GCA_029783805.1 Acanthurus tennentii | reverse complement strand
GTTAAACAACCAGATGAACAGATGCGTCCATTTTTGTAGTCATCTTTCAGTGAGAGCCAACACTCTTTTGACCGTGCTAGCAACACAAAATAACTACAACGCTCGCTGTTCACATCCCTCAAGGAAACAGAGAAGTAGCGTGGAACAATTCACATGGTCTTTGGCGGCGTAGCTCAGTGAGTAGGATGTCCCATGTGCGGAAGTGGCGGTCTAAAGGCAAGTTCAATTCTGGCTCTGAGCAAAAAAAAAAAAAAAAGCGCTTTTGTTTTTTTCCTATTAGGAGCTCATCTAACCACTGCTACTCCGCTACCACCGCAATGGCAAGCATGTTACAGCTAAACCCAGAAGTCCAAAAATAAGTGCTTAAAAATAAAGATGATAATCGTGACTAATCAAATAAATAATCAATAGATTAGTCAACAACAAAAATAATCATTAGTTGCAGCCCTAAACCTATATGCACTTTGTTTACACCGAACCGAATGTCAGGCATGTGAAACTTAAAGGTAATGCCTTTATATGCACTGCACTTGTACCTAAAATAAAAAATGCAACTTTTTTTCAACATGTTTGGTTTTATTCAGTTTTATTCAACGAAAGTGGGACAGGAGTGGGAGTAATTTTGAGTGGGAGCGGGATGGGAGTGGGAGTCATTATACGGGATTGGGACGGGACAGGATTTTTTCTCTGGGAGTGGGACGGGACAGGAGTGAAAATCCGCTCCCGTGTCATGCTCTACTTTGCAGTAATAATGACAGAGATACTCTTATAAATTAGAATTTTTTAATAAATTTACATTATGATGACATAAAATGAAATGAAAGAGAGTAGACTGGTACACTGAGAAGTTCTTGAACTTAAATAGTAACATTGGGGTCAACTGCTTAGAACCTGAGAAGACAAATTGAAGTTCTGAACCAATTTTAGACAAAAGCTTAAACAGTAAAAACAGCTTCAGGATAGAATAATTTCAGTGTTAGTATTACTAAATTCTGTTGCAACAAAAAGACGCGTCATTCGAAGTGCTATTTGTTCCCAAGCCTGAGTTTTCTTTAAATACAAATAAGGAAACAGGATTGGTTTTTAAATCCACAACCATTCCTTAATCACTGGCATTCACAACTGTGTAAGGGAAAAAACATTTCCCTGTCATTTCCAATAAATAAATCAGACTAAGCAACACAGTCTAAACTCTACATACAACAACATAGAACATAAATTCAGTTCACTTTTCCTATCTTTAAATAAAACAAATCTTGTACTTTACATTACATTATAAAAACATGAAGTAAAGGGGAAGGAAAAACTGAATCTTTTCTTATGAGTGAAGAGCATCTTGTTCATAGAAAAAAGTATTGCACTTTCATCCCATTCTATGAAGACACCAAGAGGCTTTTACAATCAGCAGAGGAAAGGGCAGTGGTTCCCTAAATGGTTTCTCCCAAAGACAGGCTCAGCTCATTCTCCTGCATGTCACTGCTGTCATATCAAAGCCTTACATTTCTGGAATAAACATTAGTATGCATCTCTCTGTGTGTAGGAGGGGTATGTCAGAGGTTGCCCTAAATGTAATAAAATTTTGTCTGTTGTTACAAGCAAAATGAAAGGGTTGTGACTACATAGAAGAGAAGAATTAACTGCAATGCCTGAATGCAGGGTGGCTAGTCAAACATTTTTATCGATTTTATGCAGACTTGATCACTATCTTCCAGTATACTGTATGCCTGCTAATGGTCAACACGTCATGTAATTAACTGAACTGTTTTAAAGCTTTAAGTCTTCCATGACACACTTTTCTATTGTTCGAGGTGCATTTAAAAAGCTCTAAATTCACAAATAGAATGCTGCACATCATGTAGTAGAAACTTTTTTTGAGTAACTCTTCCAACTGGTATTTCTTGATTAACATCAATACCTGTCTCAGAATTATTTTTGTGACCAAAGGTACAAGTGTTCAACCATGCATTGCATGTGATCTGACTCCTGAGAGCACCATATTAAAGTATACAATAATTTTTTGTCAACAGACCTTGTATTACTCAAACTTCATGTCAAGGATCAACATCAGTGACAAGAGAGGGGTCCACTGCTGCAACCTGGAGACCAAACAGCAGTCTAAAGGTCAGTTTATACGAAAGATTCCTGCGCACACACACATACACACACACACACACAGAGCATATTCCCCTAATGAACATTTACAGAACCCTGTGTGAAAACGTACACGTCTACTTTGGACACTAGTGCCATTTATATGGCAAAGCAAGCACAGGAAAAAACTTCAAGCCAGAATGCAGGGAGACTACCACCCAAAGTAAGGTTTATGCCACAGCTGCCCTAAATTAACAGCATTGGTAATTACCAAAATCATTTTTTATGTTTCTGTAATGGTGAATGCACCAATATGTAGAAGCTCTTTAACTGAAATGATATTTTTAATGCTAAAATACAATTATTATTGTTATCCATGAATTTTCAAATTTACTGATTTACAAAAAAACTGAAAAAAAAACAGTAAAGCACATTATTATTTCTTGTATAATATGTCAAATTGTAGTTTTTTACTTGCATTTCTGAACAGAAAAATTAGTCTTAATGGTTGAATGTTATGCTGATTAAATTCTGACTTCTTAGAGAAGCCCAGTGAGCCAGCTCAAATTTGGGTATAAAAAGCTGAATTCAGTTTGAAATACCTCATTTCTGTTCAAAATGGTAAAACGTCGAAAACTCACTGAAAATGAAAGAGTCCGCATTAAAGCACTTCATGATGCTGGATGGTCTCTTAGACAAATAGGGACAGGTGGTCTAATAATAATAAGCGCTGTATGTGTACACATCAAACATCCATGCTGTAGGCAGACTGCAAGATTTTGTACAAGCTTCATTAAAGAGTTCAAACAGTTTATGTACACATCACTCACAAATGCCATTTACAGGCAAAAAAGGTAACAGCAGCAGCATGTTTGAGGATTGCACTAAAGAAAGGCAATAAGTATGATAAAAATCATTTTTTCCAGTGTAGACCTATTTTTGAATATTTTTTCTCTTAGGACTAAATAGTAGTAATAACATGTTATTAGTTTGTTAGTTTGAATAATATGTTTTTAGGAACTACTTGAAAATAATAACAGGCCCCTCAACCTCCGTTGACTTTTTTAGTACTTGCCAGCAAATGCTAGCATTGCTAAGATGCTAAACATAAATGCTCAACATGGTAAACATCAGTGTGAGCATGTTAATTTAAAACATTGCCTTGTCTGAATAGAACCTAATACAGCAATTGTATTTTATCTTTCTTCTCAGATTTTACTTTATAACTGTGACCAAAGTTCTGTGAACAAAATAGTTATTAACTAGTCAGGGAAGTGCAACATCTTGTTATGTCTCTATGTCTCTCTCTCTCTCTCTCTCTCTCTCTCTCTCTCTCTCTCTCTCTCTCTCTCTCTCTCTCTATCTATCTATCTATCTATCTATATATATATGTGTGTATATATATAATAAAATAAAAAGAAATATGACAAAATAGAGTTGTGCCTTGCTCAAGCCTCATCATCTCAGCTCTGCAATATTATGTAGTTCTAAATTGGATTATTTGACATACAAGAGATACACTTGTGAAAAAAATGAAGGTACATGTCCTTAGTCACACCGCAGCTTGAGAAAAAAAAACATTGTTACAGATGTAGCAATCTTTCCATGACATCACTGTCCCCAGGTGCTGCAAAACCACTGCTCTCTGTGAGAGTTTTTTTCTATGAGTTTGAGCAACAACATGTGTGGATCATTTGCTACCCCAAAGGATTACTGGTACCCATGAATGTAGATTGATATGGATTCACCATAAATTCTATAGTTAGCTATATTTTGTGACTACTGACCTTAACTGCCATAATTCAGCCAAGGCCAATGATACCACAATCCTCTTGGTGGAGTTAAAACTACATTGCCACTTTGTCACACTAACCTCCCTTACAAAGTAAATGCTCAAATAGACATAGAACAAAGTTTATACAACAGGAGTACAACAACCTTTAAAGATTTATTTTTTGCTTCTCTTTCTACACATTCATGATAAAACAAGTATGGAGTTTAAGTTTTCAGCATAATGAAAAAGTAACAACAATACTTCTTTTCTTTCATTGTGTTCTTTTAGCATTTGCACCATTTGCACCATTTGCATCATTAACAGGTGGGGGCCCCTTTACTTTCCTCTCTGACAAACTAGGAGGACACTAACTGGAGGACACACTCAAGGTTATATGAACTCTTACTTTTTCTCAGACATCTGACTTTTCACTACTTTCACTACTTTAGGGTAATTGCAGGTTGGATCCTTAGCTGGATCATACTTGGATAAAAAAAAAGACAGATAAGAAGAAGTGGCAAGTTTTGGGCACATTTAAGAGTTAGTTGTTCACTGAGCAACATTCTCTGTTGATGATGTCTCCTTAATTGCAATGGTTGTTGGTCAAAACTGGTGGAAACCCAGACTGATTTGATAGCACCTACCACTAATAACACCAAGCACCAGAGTCAGTTTAGTGGAAGATAGCTTGTTTTTTTCTTAAGTGATCCACCCATTTTAGCATTATTTCATCCTGGATAATATTTCAGTGTTTTCTTTATCATTATTGTTTATTATTCTCCCAGCCACAAAGAATTCAACTCTTTTTTATTATATTATACCATTATTATTATAATTATACCACAGTCAAAGAGTTACACATATAGATACTGAATAATAAATTTCTGTTTCAACGCAGTGTCTGTGAATAGATCAATGCTGAAATAGGCTGGGCTCAAGAAATCTTGTTGTAGACAAATACCTAATATTTATATAGCATTAATTCATACATTACTTAACACATGCAAACAGACAGAGAATCTGTCTGACAAGCTGTAATGTTTGGCATGGAGAAGTGATGCTGAATGTGACCAAGTAATCTCACCTGAGCAGAGAAGTCAATTAGCTTAGGAAGCTGCACACGGTTGCCCTCATCACTCTTTATGAAGTCTAATAAACTACCTGTAGGCACATACAAACACATTAACAAACACATGATACAAAAAGCACTATATTGGACAAAGTCTCACCACAAACAAAACAAAAATTTGTGATTTGGAAATGCCCCCCCCCAAAAAAAAAAAACCCAACCAAACATACAAAAAACAACAACATAGAATTTTTACTAACTTGAAAATTGACCAGTGTTTTTGATGTTAAATAAATTCCTGTCTACTTCTAATATGAGGGAGGTATCTCAGTGACTACAACTTTGTGTAGTAAATTACTGTGTAAAAAACAAAACAAAACAGCAACTGCACAATAATTGCAAACACTTTATTTTCCTTTTTTGTCTACTAGGAGGGGGGGCAGACCCACGGTCTATTGACCATAAACTCACTTGATTGGCTCCAAAGCTAGTTAACACTGTCAATTAAATAAAAAGTTGCATTTGTGCAACTACCAATTTGAGAAGCAGCAGCTGATATTTTTAAACCATTTATTGCTTAATTACTTAAGAATTTTAACTGCTTATTCCCTCTAGAGAAGTATGTAGATAGCTTATTTATAACATATAGCTATTTCAACCCTCAAACTGTTAAGACTTCTCTGCTTACCTCTTAGTTTTCAGCCACTGTCAAATGCAGCATGCTCAGATGTTGCAACTGACTAAATTTCCTTACTATGCAGTTTTTTAAAAAATCCATGGTTGGTTTCCTGGTTGGGAATCATTGTCTTGTGATTTGTCTGAGTTTGCCTTCAGACAAAGGTCATTGAAGTGCAGCAGTCACTTAAATCAAAAGAAACTGAATGACTGTGCGTGCACTGCTTCTGCACTAACACATGCACATGCACACACACTCACCTTTCTCCATGAACTCAGTAATGATATAGATAGGCTCCTCTTTGGTGACAACGGCATGGAGTCTGACCAGTTTGTCATGCTGTAGACTCTTCATCAGGTTAGCCTCACCCATGAAGGCTTCAACTGACATGCTGCCTGGCTTCATGGTCTTCACTGCTACTTTTGTGTGCTTATTGTATGTTGCTAAAATAAAATAAAAAAATAGAATTATGAGATTAATTGATAGCTTCCCAACTCAATTAATAAATGAACTTCAAATGATTCAGATCTTTCTCACCCATCCAGACTTCTCCAAACTGGCCAGCACCAAGCCTCTTTTCCAGTTTTAGTGATGATCTTGGGATTTCCCAGGCATCTTTCTCCCATGGTTTCTCAGGTTTGGGGCTCAAGCATGGGTTTGTCAGGTTTTGACAGAGGCCATCTCCCTGCCCTAAAACAAACACAAAAAATGTCATGTTTTATTTTTTTTTATGTATTTTTGGCTTTTTTTTCCATTTAATTCATTATTTGATTATTTTATTTTGTACCATGGTTTTCTTATTTGTGAGGAAAATTATATTATTTTATAAATCATTTTGAGAAGATAAACAAAAACTTTCATCCTGTGCTGCAATCACTAACTAAAGGGCTTTTCAGTCTGTCACTTAAAGAATGACTTCACATAGGTTGGTGTATGAAGCTTGCCCAGCAGAGTGTGCTGTACATCACTGTAAATGATAAAACAAAACTGAAGTCACTCTTTTACCACCATTTAATGAGTAAGACTGACTGAGAATATCTCCCTTGCTCTTTACATAATAACAACACCACCAGTAACACACACAACTGTAAGGAGGTAAAATTATTCAGTAATAAACCACAGAAAGTATGAATGAAAGTATGAAAGTATGAATTTTAAAACCAGTGAACTTACTCTTATAATGGCTGACCAGCTCCTGCAAGGTGCTGAAGGTGTTGCGGGGGGAGATGTAGAATCCTCCATTGTCCAACGTACGAATCTTATAATGTTTAACTGTGTCACCAGACTGGGCATCGAAGTCCCTGACAGACAAAGAGTAGCTGCCTGTGGAAAAACAGAAAAAAACAGTCATGTGATCCAAAGTGACCCATAAGGAGTTTTTGAAAAATGATGCCATTTTTTTTTTTTTTACTGATACTGTTTTATTTTTGTAGATGATTCCAGGTTTTAAAATATGAACGTTTTAAGTCAGGAAATTCTAGATATCCAGCATCTCTCAATGATGTTTTTTTTGTGAGGATAGAAAAGCTTCTTAGTCTGCATGCAGACCAATATAGGACTCGTAGAGGGGCACTTGAGCAATTAGGTATTGCACTTTTATATCCATAGGCTTGCAAATCACAGAATAAAATAAGGATAATCAAAGATCAAGAGACAGATGCTAAAATATTGTTCCTATATATCTCTGTTATGGGCCAAGCACCAAAAAAGTAGATCCTACGTCCCATAATGCCAATTATAGCCTCCCTCTTAGGCGCTAAATGCCTTTTTATGTTCACACGCTAGTTGTGAACAACATGTGTCTGCTGTTTGGTGCTGTATAGTTGATAAACTGAGGGTTTTTTCAGAGTTTTTTTCGGTGAAATTAGCTGCAATGCTGATAAGAGTGACTAGGCAATACAAAACTTTTTTGACTGCAAAACCTAAAAGGTGAGTTAAAAGATGCCATTAATGCTCTTTGAGCTGAGGGGAACTGCATTTTCTGGTTAGAAGAATAATAAGCACCAACAGTGGCTTAAAAAGTGCTAATAAGCAGAAAATAAACTACAGTTCACTTGCACTTTCCTAATTAAAACTCTATTACAGCAGCACCTGCTATGCTCACATTGCTTGATTTTTTTCAGTAAGGATTATCACTATCAGTAATTTTTCTAGATGACTGCTTAGACTGCTTAAGACTTAATTAAAGAACAAATAATCTTTTGTATAATGTGTTTCACTCACCCTTGGTGGTCTCACTGTCTCGGATCATAAAGGATCCAACTTTGTTCCCGGGGGCCAGCAGCTGCCTCTCAGCATCTTTCCTGCTCACGCCCTTAAAGAACCACCTTAAAAAAAGAAAACAGACCAGGAAGTTTAGAAACGTCTTAGCAGCTGTATAGACCCTAAGTTTTCATTCAAAGTGTTTTTCATTGGCTTTTTGCATTTTGTTTTTTTTTTTGTGAAAAACTGCAGTATTACATTATGTGCCATCTAAACAAGGTACAGGTACACAATATTACTCCTATTTATGGGAGGGCACTAATGCTATGGTAACAATGAAAACAACAACTTTATCCTAATAATGCATAGAGATGTGGTTTCAATGTGAGTTCACTTACTCCTCTGCCTCCAGTGTATCTTTGGCTACATAATTACTGGGGATATAACCTTCCTGGCCTGTACTGATTAACATAGCTCTCCACCACTCCCCCGATCTAGGGAGAGAGTACAGAGAGAGAGAGAGAGAAGGGAGAGAGAGAGAGAGAGCGAGAGAGAGAGAGAGAGAAATAAAAAGACACATCGGGTATTTTTTTAGTAGCGATATATTCATGATCAACCATATGCTTTACATGTCCAAACAAAAAAAATTTAACAAACAATTAATGTTTAAGAACAAAGACTTTGTGATCTTCCTCAATGTTTAGACTCAACTTACTCCTCCAAGATTTTGAGCTTATCTCCCTTCTTGAAGCCAAGGTCTCCTTCGTGAATGGCCTCATAGTCATACAGTGCCATGGCAATACTCTCCCCTATGGAAGCATTGCCAAAAAGCAAAAAAGCAGACGGCTTTATATTGGGCTTTCTTTTAGCCTGTGAGAACATTGTCATGCATGTAAAACAGAAAAAAAACCCTTAAAACTGAAATAAAGCTTGCTTTTCTGGGCTTGTGAAAAGTGGATATTTTGAAAGAAGTTATTTTTAAGGGTGCGAGTGTATGTGAGTGAGGGAGAGAATGATTGATTGACTGTGCTGCTTTTTTGACATACCACATATAAATCTGAACTTTGTTGCTAACACTATGTTTCCCATGCTTAAACTGAATGACTTCCTTGTGTATTTGATACTAATCGCAGCAGGACTGGTCTGTGCATTGGAGGAGTGTGTGTTTGGTGGTGAGAGGTGCTAACTTTCTGTGGAACACTCACTCTCCTTCCCCTTTCTCTCACATGTTGTGTCGAGCTTTGGGCATTGCCTCTCTGTGACTTACCAACTCTGACCTAAAAGAAACTGTCTAAAGTCCTGATGGCATATGGTGGCCTTCGCAGTACAAATTGGGTGGTTAGAAATAAAGCTGCAACTGACAAATCTAACTGGTTCATTAGTGGTTGAAAGGCAGTTCAATATAAAATGCCATATTAGGTATAGGTTCCTCAGGGTTGTGGTAGGAGGATTATTATGTATTAGAGATTGTGACTCACCTTCAGAAGAGTTTGCATTAAATGCTGTTTTGACCTGTGAAAAGATTGATGGTGAATTTAGGTTGTATAAGGGTTAGCGATAAATTAAAGTTCATTCAGTATTGTTGCTGCTGCTCATTGTTGATTTGAAGTAAGAAAAATAATTTCTTGAAGCTGCATTTATTCTTCAGCTGGGTATGGGCAGTGCAACTAACCTTTCAAAAGTTTGTAACACAAAAACAATAATTGCAAAAGAAAGTGTAAAGAAGGCAAGGCAAGGCAGGTTTTTTCTTTGTATAGCACCATTCAGACGCAGACTCTTGTTTTTAATATTTTGGAAAGCAACAGTGGACAGTAATGAGCCGTCGGTTGCAGCAGACCTCCGGCAGAAATCTAATTCCACAGGGAGAAGAGTGCGTAGTGCACTTCTTCACCAGCTGGTCACCAACTTTTTCTGTGCTGATTGATGCTGAGTAGCCAGCAAACTGTGAATATTTAAAGCTCTTTGTTTTTTTAAAGCTCTTTATTTACAACTCCTGACATTGGAAAGTACACAGAGGATTGCACTGAGAGTGAACCAAAACATTTACGTTTATGAAAAAAAAGCTGAAACAGGCTAAAAGCTCTATAGAAAGAGAGTTGGGTTACAGTTTCTTTGTTGGGTCATCACTGCCAGCAGTTCCGTTCACTACATACATGTTTTTCCATTGTTGGTATAAAAACACAAATCAGTGCAGCTTTTAACAATCTTACTATGCATCACACATGTGTACCTTGTGTAAAATATAAAATTAAACTACATGGACGTGGACTCGTGTAGGCTTGACTATTGTAATGGTGTCTTTACATCTCCCAAAACAGTCCACCAGAGAGCTGCAGCTGACTTAAAACACTGCTATTGGAGTCCTCACTAACACCAATACACTGGATCACATCACCCCAGTCCTCAGGTCTTTACACTGGCTTCCTGTCTCACAGAGCAGAAACTTCAAAATATTACTGTTGGTTTAAAGCACTAAATGGTTTCAGGGCAAAAATACATTATTGATCTTTTACAAAATTATGAACTGTTAAGACCCCTCAGATCATCTCAGACAGGTTTACTATGTGTCTCTAGAACTAGAACTTCACATGATAAGGCAGTGTTTACTTTCTACACACCACATATCTGAAACAAACTCCCCCAAAACTGCAGGTCTACTAAAACCCTCAATGCTTTTATTAACTTGTGTGTTTAAATGTCATTTTATTTTGTGTTTCTTTTGCACTTTTACACTTGATGTAAAGCACTTTGAGGAATAATTGGAATAATACAATACAGTACATCTGAGTTGGATGTCTTAGGTGTTGTCTGATTAACAAGTTTTGATCTCCTGCCTCAACACTCTGGTTCTGCCTCTGTCACTTCCTCTTTCTTCAATGAGGAGAGATGTAACTGTCAGCATACAGGAAGTGGCCGGAGGAACCACACTCACACGCAGCAGCCCTGCTTCTTTACCCATGGCACAGATCAAAGTCTGGCTAGTATGCAAACTCATAAAAGCCACAGAAACATGTTCAGAGCATTTGTCTGAGTACATCTATCCTCTCTGAAAAGCACAGGAAAATTCTCTCCTCTTACTTGTGGACATAACCAATGAAACTTTATCACCTCTTCAGACTTTCACTGTTTCTCCGTTTGACACAGTGCAGTTTTTTTGTAAACCAGGGCACACACTACTGCAAGGGTGTGCACTATTATTTATCTACAAAAAGTTCACAAAAGCTTTTCCATCAAATTAAAGGGAGCTCATGTTTCAAATTCTTTCACTTTTGTCACTTTAAGTATAGCAAGTGGATAGTATGTTACTATATTTTCAGTAAATTCAAATTCTGAATGGAATGGAAAATGAAAGAATGCTTCTTCTTTCAGCAGATATGTCATAGTTGATAGTAAGAAGTTTAATTTGACCAAGGCTTTGAATGATGCTCCTTGCACAAGCAAAGTACAGATAATTACTTCGCTATATGAATCTTTGTATAATCTTACTTGTTTTTTGTCATGAAACAAACACCAAGTCACTTTTCACACATTTGCATTGGTCACAACTTTACTGCTTACAGCCTTGCTTCCTGTTGTGGGGTCTCTCACATAGTGAGCAGTCTGTGAACGGTTCTGCACCTCATCATTACCCGCCGGTTTGCTGAGAGGCTCCTGCTCCTTCTTTGAGCCAACACAACCCATGATGCCTTCTGCAAGAGAACAACAGAGGAAAAACAGCAAGACATGAGAGCTGTGGATACTAGCAGAGCGCCATATGGATACTCAAAGTAATGTAAATAGTCAGTGATAGTTTGCTACGCTAAAAAATGGGTTTATATTTACGTATTATATTATATTATATTATATTATATTATATTATATATTTACCTAAATTATTCAGAGAACAATGGAGTGTATAAGGGGTCATGTCCATTTTGAACTAAACATCAACTGTGCATGCAGAATAAGAAAAGGGGATTTTAATGTGAAAAAAAACAGCTGTTGACATATTTTTGTCTCATAAATCATTTGTAATTTTCAAGCTTTTTTCAAAGAAGATTTTTAGCACTGGTTCTGAACCTCAAGGCTCAAGTCAGGGATGATAAGATTCACAACACCACATCCACCCTGAGAGGGTAAACAGGCTGTGAACCAGTTTCTATCAAAGTGTATTTGTGAATATATTATTAAATGTGTATACAGTATCAAATAATCTTTGAATGTTGTTTGCATTAAATCTATCACAACACGAAATAATTAACACAATAAATATACTTCTAAAGTTGACAACATCCTTGATAAATGTAGGTTATTGTGTTTATCTATCATTAAGTTACAAAGTGAGGATGAGGAAGCCCTTTGTGTAATAACCTCAGTTTTTAAATTGATAATCTATTGATACAGACCTAATCCATCTAAAAGTGTCTTAATCTGCCTATTGAACAGAGGAGATATATATGTAATTTTGAGTAACATTGGGATACTTTGTGGAAGGAGATCAAGGCAATGAACATTACAGTATATCAGTTTGTCTTGGTTTTCACAGTGAGAGAACTAGATTAGTTAAATTATAGGAGAGGACTGATCAAACGAAACAGTCTCTCTCCTGTGTGTTATCAGTGTTTTAACTTCTCAGCCTGCTGATGGAATATGCCCATTCACCGGGACATCGTTTTGGTGTTAAAGGTGAACTCATTTTAAAAATCAGTGTGTGTTTCCAGGTGTGTTTCTACCACAAATATGAAAAAAGTTGTACAGGCCAAAAGTATCTCTAGAGGTCCCTGTGTGAAGTCTGATAAAAATACTTACCTGAGGTCACTGTAGTCAGTTTAAGAGTAAGAAGAAAGTGTCAACAAATTGGACAATGTCTCTGCCTTTTTAAAAAATATTAGGGAAGAGTACAAAGCTAAATGGGTAAATACATAAACACTGTCGCTGTGCTTATGACACCACACAATACCTAGGAGTGCACTTTCATACCTCTAGCTGCCTACTCCATGGCCACCTTTCTCCCCCTTCACCTCTCCCAATTAGTTATTGTTGGCTAATATAAAACACGTCATGACAGGTGCTTCACCACAGCAAAGTCACAACAGGCCCTGAATTTTAAAAACTTCGGTATACTGATGTAGATTTACCGGTTGGTAACAGGATTAATCTGCCTTCTGTGATTTGCAAGTATAGTTAGTAACTAATTACAAGTTTTACTAATGTGGAACCAGTAGGAACTAGTACTTATGTTGCTTTTGTTAAGGATGTTTTTCTTCTTGTATCTGAGGATGTTCTGAACCAGTAATCTACTTTAACTTCACTACATTTTCCAGATACCTTAAGTATAACTAGGCTGCTCTAAATCTGCTTGATGATTGAGCGTAGGGGACGAGAGCACTCTGCTGCAGATGCCCAGATGCAAGATGCCTGGAAGAAAAAGAAGCACCACCTGTCATTTGACCATGATGCAATGATGACAGAGCAAAACATAGAACAAGAGGCAGCCTCCAGTGACAATCCCTAGTCACATCTGGCAACACTTTTTATATCAAGATTCATGTATATTTAGAACATGACTAGTTGGTAAACTCTCACTAACATGATATGTTTGCAAACACTAACGCATATTATGAGCATTACTTTTTTCAGCTGGGTGTTACTGTAAATGTATTTCAAATGTCTCTTAGATAGTATGGAGGAGGCTTGTGAGTGACGTGTCACATGACATTGTTAGATATTCTTTGTACAAAGGGAAGACTGACAAGATGAAAAAGTCTTCCCTTACACTCCCTTACACTCACTCAGCTCGTTAGATAAACATGACTATGATTCCTACCTTTTCTATGATTCAGCACTCAATAACTACTAGTTTTTATTTTGACACTGTATAACATCTGCCATACTGTTTTGACTCATTTTGTTTGTGCTGTCCATTTTTTTGAAGAATGGACACCATAAGGTCTTACTATCTACTGAAGCTATAAAAAATTTTCCACAAAGGCTTCCTCATTCATCTGTAACTTCAAAGGAATACTCTGTATTCTCTTTGTACCACTCTATATCTGTTTGTGTATCTACATGCAAATAAGTACATAGTTTAATGGAAGAAGGTTTAACAAGAGAAAGAACAACGAGGGGGACTGTGATGGCAGACTGGCTCGCCTATTAGAAAAGAAGGGACAGAAGAGAATGAGAAGAAGCTCAGAAAGGCAGAAAAATGCTCTGAAAGAAACACATTTTATGTGTCAAAAACAGCAAATCCCTGTCACCATTCAAACAGGTATCAACAATGATTTTAACAGCTGCATGATGTTACCATGGAACAACCAACAAAAGAGGACACTGACATCCTTCAGTGGATCTGCTTTGGAATCACAAGCAACAGGAAATATTAACACAGACAAAACCTTTGATGAAAAAATGTAAGCAACATCATCTGTTCTTCCATAAACATGTAACGTATTTACCATAACTATTACCAAACTGCCCTGGTGCTACTCATGTGGTAAGCAATGGAAAATGTTTAATTTTAACATTAAGACGCAGGAAGTTCCGGTGTTCTTGACATCAAAATTAGGGTTGGTATTAGCTTCCTTTTTTCACTCTGTTCCATACTTTGTTCCTCTTTAGATGTCTAATCGAAGGAGGGACAAGTTTATTTTGACAGTTTGACTTCTAAGGTCAAGAAAATCGAACTGACATCACTTCCTTTCATATTTTCACTGACACAAAATGGAGGTCAGCTGATGGAAACACATTGCCCTAGTTTAGCTCTATAAATATGCAGCTGCTATTGATTTATCTCAGTCCATGTGTAAATTATCTACATTTCAATTCAAAGTCAATCAATGTTTTCATATAGCCTAAATAAAAAAAAGCTAATTCAACTAAAGTGGCAGCTCTTTGCAAATAAAAACAGAACCAAGAAATGTTTTATTAAAATTTTAAGTTCCAGTCAAATCCCCAGAGCACTAACTGTGGAGCAGAAAGCAAAACAAAAAGCTGAAGAATTAAAGTTTCAAAGAGCTGCAGACTGAATTGCTTGTACTAGTAGTGCTAACAAGCCTTTACAATGCACCATCACTTATTTCTTCTCAATAAAAAATTATTAAAAGTAGATTTTAGTATCATGGTAACTGTGTAGAAACTGTATGTTCTTGTAGGAGTGCAGCTTCTGTGGCAGCTAAACTCGCAAAGTATGCAAAAGATCCTCTCTCTCGAGCCTTAACATGTTTTGTGTGTTCTGGGCTACTGTGGAAAAATGGTGGACCAATGTGGGAAACCCTGCAGAAGACAGCTCTTCATAGATTTAAAATACTTATTTCAGGTGTTTATTACGGAAGCTGAACGTGGCCATGGTCACTTCTATCCTTTTCCTCCCATTTTTTAGTGATAACAGAATAAATTAATGCATTATCACAGGATAACAAGGCTCATTTTCAGGTGATTATGGCATGAATGAAAACAATAAATTATCTCATGATATCACATCAGTTTATCCGGTTATCACAGATATCAAAACTTGTGCGAGTAATAATGAGATGATTATTTCATGATCTCGAGATAACAGAATTAAAAAAAATTAGTGACGACCACAGCTGCTCTCAACTGAAAACATATAAATAATAACATAAATACAATTTTGTACTTATACATTTATATTTAAACATTTATACAACTCAGAGATGACACTATGGAGGTGTCCTTTTGTCCTTTTGAATAAGCCTAATATTAAGAGAGTAGTTTGACATTTTTGGAAATACACTGTCTTTGCTGTTGAAGTGTAGACATAGTAACACCATTCTAATGCATGTATATTAAATATGAAACAAGAGCCAAAAGTTGGTCTTATCTTAGCCTAGCAGAAAGACTGCCATTTCTCACCCATTATTGTGTCTGTGCAGAAGGCGGTGGGTGGCGTGGCCAAAATGTTTCGGTCTAACAGTCCATCATCACTGTTAGCTGTATACTAAACAGTTTATTCACACCATCTGAGTATAACACCTACCCATCAAGTGTAGTCCAGTAAATAGTTCTAAAACCCACAGCTCTCTATTCATGTTAAGCAAAGATTGAAGCGGAAATATAAATACATCACCAGTCATAGATGCAGCTTGCTCTATATTTACACTAATAAACAGAAGGGTGGGGAATGAGTGCTGAAAATGAGCTGTGACACCCTGATACAAAAAATTAGAACCCCAACAGAGCATAGTCTCGGCAAAAAAATAAGTTTGTAAAACAATGTTTTAATGTCGACTTCAGCATTTTCCCACATTGCTGGGGATATGAAAGATACATTTATGAGAAACTGTTTATGCTTTGTCCACGCTGACAGTTTCAGTTCTGTGCTTTTATGAATTGTGCCTTGCTGTCCAGACCATTTTATCTTTAAAATAGTCCTCTAGTGCCAGCTGGACCTACATACAAGCGTAATGCAAAATAAATCAACTGCTTTATACTCCAAACATGGTTTCTTGTCTCTTGCTTCATACCAACAGTCTGTGTTCATGTCACAATAATGTTGAAACAATGCGTAATGGTGGAAATCCCAATTCATCAACAGCTCAGTTATAACTCAGTCCAACACAAGTTGGACAGTTCATCTGTTGGCAAACTCCTGAGGAATTCAATAGGACTTTAGTTGTGAGCTGGAATACAAATTTGGATTAACTTTCTCATTTGGGATGCTACAATGTCTTGTTTATGTTCAGATCATAAGAATAAGTACATGTTTTTGCATTACCTCATTGGTCATATAACAGCACAAGCCTCAACATGGCCAAAGCACTAAAGAATGTGACTTTTGACACTTGAAAGAATAGTTTGGCATTTTAGGATGCATATTTGCTTTCCCGCTGAGTGTGCACTGGTTAGTTTAGCTCAACATAAAGAATGGAAACATTAGGAAACAGTCACTATGGCTCTTTCCAAAGGTAACAAAAATGGAGAATTTGGAATTTAACTATTTCTAGTATAAAATGAGTCACTCGCTCAAGTTTCTGATAACCACCAGCATAGATTTAAAATACAAGATGTACTGTGTCATGACTAGGGTTAAGTCCAGATGGTAACATCACACCCTTTAAAGACCTCGTGATAGTAATAATTTTAACTCAAACCATAGTCTTTTCCAACCTTAATAACATGTTTTTCTTGTCCCTAAGCCCAGATCTCAGTTTGTACAGTGTTCACACTGAAGAAACAATGTCTCCACATGTTGCAAGAGTTACACAAATCTATGGTTACTATCTAGCACTGACTATTCATGGATGACACCATGTGGCAGTCATTTTACCTGGATCAAGTTTTAAACTGCGTGAGCTGGAACCTGTGGTGAGAGAGTGTTATGTTGTTATTAACCAAAACAGCACTACTTTATACAATGAACCTGGAAACAATGATATTGGTAGAATTTTTTTGTTAAAGCTCAAGGAGAAGAAATTATGCTCCCACTATGAACATAATCTCATAGTTGTGCATTAATATTTCAGTTTTATATATTTTTAACTTTGCCTACAATTAAAAAAATGGCACAGTCCTTGCTAATACACTGCAATAAGCAATATCTTTATGTATAAATCCTAAATAGATTTTGTATAATGGTCAAATTGATAATAAAGTACAATATGGAAAATAAGAAAATCTGTCTACTGTAATGTATTAATATCTATATTAAGTAAATAAATTGTATAAAAAAGAGATATACTTTTTGTCTTTTTTTTTAACACTCACTTTGTATGTGTATATTTGACCAGTTAATGTAGTTAATGAGTGAATGTAGCTAAAATTCAAACAATGTTTTCAGGTAATAACATATCTGTTAAAGCGAGAGATAAATGCTTCTGGAGCAAGCAAACACCAATAACTTTGACTTCAAACATATTTGTTGTGTTACTTGCTAATAGTGGAGGTACTTTATTCACTCACTTTTGATTTTAGTTTTAGTTAAACCATGTGTTAAAACAAAATGTATTTTCTCTTTTAGGTGTGGAGAGTAAAATTAGCCTCTCAGGTGACTTTGGTCCTCAGCACATCCAGCTACTATATTTGCTGCTTATAAGTGGTGACTTCAAACAAAACCTGGGTATAGTGGCCTCATCTATCCCATGAGTTCTGACATGAGTTTGTTATATGTATGATGACAGGACTTCAGGAAATATGATGATGAAAAAAGTAAAAAAATTACTAAAATGCTTGACTATTGCTTTAAGCATTAATATGTAACATTTGCCAACAGCAGACACCATGGCCTTACATATTATGACCAGTGAACAAGTAAAAGTCAATTATTTAACTCACTCAGAGTTGTGATTTACTATTTATTCATCAAGTGTTTGCTAATATAGCTGCTTTATCAACTAATTAGTATCATACCAAGTTAAGCTGTAGCAGCAAAACTTCTGTATTTAAGTTTGTTGAACTTACCAGGGTGTTTTTTATCACTTTTGAAAACAACCTTTCATTTGGAGGAAGACAAATGTGTTACTTCTTCTTTCTAAAGTGTTATGGTCACACTTTAATATAAGTTTTGTGCTATTAACAAGCACTGGTATGTCTAAAACAGGACAGAAAGTCAACCGTCTTTAAAAGCACCACAGCACCATTACAGGAGTTTTTAATAGTGCTACCTCTCAGTATTGAAGAGAAGCCTATTAGAAAACCTATTAGAAAAGTATTGTCAGTATGTGCTATTATAGAGGCAATGTGATGTTGCTTTGCAGCCCTAATAGACATTATGACAGAGGCGACAAGACAGCAGACAGCATTGACGAAGAAAACAGAGGAGAAAAAGACAGTGACCAAGAGAGGGACAAGAGTGTTGTGAAACTGAACTCTGATTGCTGGGGACAGATTTGCAAAATAAAGGGCCCTATCATACACCTGGTGCAAACGCGGTGCGCCGGTGGCACATGTGTCATTGCTATCTTACACCCGGCGCAAATGGCATTTTGTGTAAGAGTGTAAGATAGGAAATCCACTTGCGCCGGTCTGTGCGCTGAGGGCCGGAGGTCTGAGAATGAAGGCAGAATGGAGGTGTGTCCTGGCACGTTTGATATCTTACACCCAGCGCAAAGAGGTCAAATGTGCCAGGAGTTTAGACCAGCCTAAACCTGGTCTACACGGAGGCGCAAACGTAAAAACAGCCTGGACCGCAACCTGCTCACACTCTTCTCCACAATCACAAACACCTATATTTTCTGTTTTTGCCTCTCAGCAGTGTAAAACGATTTGACCTAAGGCGGAATCAGCTGAGAGCTGCCTGACACAATACTTTCATTGATTGCTGTCCCTGTCCAGCCGAATAAACGAACGTACGAATTAATAAATAAATAAATAAATAAATCCTTGTAGTTCAGCTGTGTGAGTAAGGAGTAAGATACCAATACGCCATGCGCCAGTGGCGCACCGTTCTTTAAAGGGAATGAGAGCGGATTCTCCCATTGGTTCATTCATTTTTTTGCCAGAGAAACACCCATGAAACACCTTTGAATTGATGAGATGATTCTACACAGCTGATTGGACTGCAGGCTG